>VUQH01081395.1:0-15648 GCA_015106775.1 Etroplus canarensis | reverse complement strand
TGATCCATGAATCGAACAATACATTTTCTGGTTTAATTAGAATTGGTATTTAAACAGTCCTCTTCATCATGCTGTTCACATTTTGACATCATGAGACAAAGAGGAGACCAAACAAATGATCAACAGCACCTTGCCACTGTGAGGCTTCAAACAGGATGTTCTCAGAGGGAAGTGGCCAATGAGCTTAGAGTGTCACAGAGTTTCATCAGCAGGTTGCAACAGAGATACAGAGAGACTGGAAGAGTCACAGAAATCAAGCTGTAATTGATGGTCAAGGGCACATGACAACTTACTGAGACACAGAAATTTTTTGTTGTGGTATACCCACCACTGTTGTTCGTTTCAATAAATTGTTTGAGATGAGGAAATCACCATTGCATGCTTCTACTTAAATGCCCTACTTCATGATATAATATCACTGTAGCATGAAATTTGTACATTTTCCATAAATTTCACCCAAAAGCCAAATATCCTTAACTTTTTTGAGTAGTGTGTTTTTTTTCTCCACTTGGCAATTGTTCCATTTTGTTGGTAATAAAATACAATATTAGCAAGTGCACTTCTAACAGTCCATGAATTCAACAAAAAACATGGTTAGCTGTAAACAAATGCAACGATAAAGAACTAAAATATTCACAAATGACAGATGTGGTAAAAGATTTTAACCGCACCCCTCAGTAATGCTGATAGGATGTGTCATCTTTAAGATAAAAAAAAGTTATATTTTATTTATCCCCTGCAGCAGGTGAAACATTAAGGTAAATACAAGCTCAAATGAGTAGGCATAAGGCCCTGATATGTTTTGCGGTTCCAAACAGATGTTCTGTGTCTAGAATTGCTTAAAAATGGCTCGTTTGATAGTAAAACTTCCTGACCTCTGTAATAAACCAGTTACACAATATGTAGCAGCTAGTCCGTGTGACAAGTCAACTGACGTTCACGTGAAAAGCATCGGTGGAGAGACCCTTTAACCAACCTGCTGACTGTTGTCCCGTCGAGCCACAGCTGAAGGCGATGAAGCCACGTCTAAGATGTTAATAACACATTAAAATATGGGCGTTCATTTGAGGGGGAAACAGCCAAGACTTGTTGTAAACTAACACCACTGCTACTGTATTTCCCTCAGGTACTTTCCTAGCTGTATTTATACCAGACACTTCCTGTTTTAGATGACGCCAACATTTCCCTAACACTTAATATAAAACATTAGGAGGGGACTGGCCTAATTTATAATTATTTCCACAGTCGGTCGTAAGCGGAAACACACGATTAGATAGCAGCTGCGGAGTGATATGACGTACAATTAGCGAGCATCGCCCTGCTAATGCTAATATGGCTTGCAGTCAGACTTTCCAGCTGGTTAGTACGAGGAGCCAAGAGAGGAGAAAGGAAAACAAAAGTTGCTGATCTACGTGACGCAAAACGCGAGACGGTAAAAATCAGCGAAACGGCATGTCCCTTCTAGTGGTCTGTATACTCACCGTTTCGCAATGCAGTCGGAAAGTCCCGAAGCTTCTCGTCACGCCTCGACCTTCGTCTACTTCCGGTTGAAGAACTGCGCACACACACACACACACACACACACATAAAAAATGAATGAATAGTGCAGACTTCCCACAGGTAAGTCCCTAGGTGGCTCTCACATCATCCCCTGGAGCCCGAAAGATATTTAACATCTACGGGCACAAATGTTAGACGTATTACAAACCATAAAAACTACAATAAAAGTCTCCGCGTTTCACATATTTGTGTCAAATAACGTCAACCATCAGGATCGAGACTAAAATAAATAAAATAATCAAATATCTACAATACTTGAGCAAACTTATTAATACTACACGTTAATGAAACTAATATGTACAGAGATGTTCCACAAACACAGCAGTAGTAGAAGTCCTATAAACTATACACAGGACATATTGCAGCCAAAGTCTGTCTAAAGTTTAAGCCCTGTTCGCTACCTTTTACGGTTTTTTTGTTAAAATAAGATACTTACATAGCGAGCTTGTTGGAGACGAGTCGGATGCTTTGATGGTGTGAATCATTTAAAGTCTTTTGTATGAATGAGCGTAACTAGTGGGCATTTCCCTGCTTTAACCACGCCCCCTGATTTTAACATAAGATTGGCCAAGTAATCATTCTCTCAACGTAAAGTACTTAAAATTTCTTCAAAAGTTTCCCCTCAGGGGGTATAGTTCGGGTAATTTTCCCTCACGCTGTACTTAACACACAAAAAGCTATTTTTCAAGGGTTTGTTTTCTGAATAATTTTTAATTTCAATATGAATGCAAGTTTCATTGTTCAGCAAATCTTCCCCTATGGGGAAATTTGGCTGTAGTCAACAGATTAATGTCCTCAGAGAGCTCTACATCCACTAGCTAAGCTGAACAAGAAGCTGCCTAATGTACAATGAAACTAGTCCACAAGTACATCTGAAAAAAAGAAAAAAAAAAAAACAGATCTACCAAAGCCGGGACACTCTGGACTGATTCAACAACTGATTGATCAAAAAGCTTTAAACCAACACCAAAGTGGTGGGGTTTCAAAAGAGGCATTTCAAAGTTATTTTCAAGTATTTTTATTGAGCAGATTGAAAATACATGGAAATAATAACAGAGACAAGTGGCTAGAATTTTCCATTATAATAATAAAAAACTAAAATAGCACCATCTTACTCCCCCTACTCAGCACTACACTAGTGATCTGCATTAATCTGTGTTTAGATAATGTTGGTATTTATCTTTAAAAGCGAATCCGAGACAAACTATCGTTGAGATACAGCCAGTTTTTCCAACCAAAGTTTTTAGGCCACAATGCCAGGGTGCATTTCAGGGGTGATTCTAGGATCAGACATTTGGGGGTGGGGGGGTCAGCCTCCAAAAAGAACATCGCATACATTACCTTGTGATTGCAACATTATTGAAACAATGATACTTAATAAATTAATTTTAGTAAAGTAACTATTAGGCAGCATGGTGGCACAGTGGTTAACACTGTTGCCTCACTGTAAGAGGGTCTGGGTTCAAATCCAACAGCCGGCTGCCTTTGACCCTTCTGTGTGGAGTTTGCATGTTCTCCATTTGTTTGGATGGGTTCTCTCCGGGTGCTCTGGCTTCCCCCCATGTTCCAAAGACATGCAATGGGGGTTAGGTTAATTGGCAATTCTAAATTGACCGTGTGTGAATGGTTGTTTGTCTCTCTGTGTTGCCTTGGTGACAGACTGGCAACCTGTCGAGAGTGTACCTTGCCTTTTGCCTTATGATAGCTGGGATAGGCTCCAGCACCCCTGAATAAGTGGAAGATGATGATGAAAATAAATATTAATAATATAGAATATGCTGCTTGCAGACATATTCATCACTTTTTTCCTCTTCAGTTAGGTAGCACAGAACACATCCTGTATAAATCCCCAGATGGGGAAATTTTAAATTACTGATACACTGTAGTTAATTGTTACACACACTTTTTACATGCAACCAGTGAACATGCATTAGAGAGAAGTTAGTGAATAAGGCTGCCCAGGCAGCAGGGAGCAATGTAGGTTTGGTGCCTTGCTCAGTGGCATCTCAGCAGTGCTTGGGGGGTGAGCTGACATCTCTCCAACCTCTAGTCCACCTCCACACATATGGGTCCAGGGCAAGGTCTTGAATTGGCAGGTCTTGGACAGCCACCATGCCCTAGCATGAGGTGTGAGGCATTCATACTTATATTCAAGCCTAAGGCCAACTTATAATCACCAATTAACCAAACATGCATCTCTTCAGAGTGTGGGAGGAAGCTGGAGAACCTGAAGAGAACCCATTGCAATGCCAGGGTTTATGTTTGAATTTCATGAAGGGGAATGGACTGTTATTCATGTAGGGCTTTTTAGTCTTAGTGTCCAAAGCACTCTACACAAGCATTTACACACATACACAACTTAATTCTATGCACTTAATCTATATCCACTATCTTGCACCCACACACAGGGTGACTGCAGAACACTTTTATCCCTGTTACCTTGTCCCACATTTTGATTCACTTGTGAAAGTCACAAGAAATGCTCAAAAAGAGATGCTGAGTGCTGAAACCTGAAACCTGAAGAGGATTACCGAACATGACAACAGCTAAACCAACAGCAGTTTTAATAGTTATTTTGACAGAATGATGGACTAAACAAGTGTAAAAAGGCATCAATTTAAACAGAAAAATACATGAAACTAAAATATACAGTTGGATCCATAGGTTTTGGGACAATGATTTTATTTTGGTTTTTAATTTTACATCTTTACACCACCACAGTGGATTTTAAATCAAACAGTAAAAAAAAAAAGTGTAGACTTTCAGCTGTAATTCAAGGGGATTAACAAAGGTATTTTTAGCTGTTTAGAAATCAGACGTTTTTCAGCCTAATGATTGCTGAGAGTGTACAACACATGCAAAGTTTGCTTTGAGAGTGCTGATGGAGAAGTACAGAGAAGGTCAGAAGGAGCTGCACTGTGTCTTTGTGGATCTTGAGAAAGCATATGATAGGGTGCCAAGAGAGGAAATGTGGAACTGTGTCAGGAGTCAGGAGCAAAATCTGTATTTCGCTCTCCCTGTGCCTACCTGGGTTCCCTTAGGGTACTCTAGCTTATTCCCACAGTCAAAAGAAATGCAGAGGTTAGGTTAATTGGCAATTCTTAAATTGGCTGTTTGAGTGAATTGTTTTCTGTCTCTCTGTAGCTCTGCAATAGACTGGCAACCTATGTAGGGCGTAACACACCTCTTGCTCCGAGACAGCTCGGACAGGCTCCAGCCACCCCATGACTCTGAACCGAGTAAGTGGAAAAAATGGATAGATGCAGTCACTGTCCCAAAACTTACAGACCTAAGTATTTGTCCTCAAAATGATCAATACCAAACCTTTAACTTACATATTTTATTTTTGAAGTGCTATAGATAAAAATTGAGACTAAATCATTAGTAATAGGTTTCACACTGTCCCAAACAAACCTGCTGTTCACCCCCCAGTTTGTTGTGTATGGCAAAGTGGAATCTCTCTATATTTGATATCAGTTGCCTTCCTATGAGCTACAACTCGAATTCCAGAAAAGTTGGGACGTTCTTTGAACAAAATGAAAACTAAAAGATTTCAAATCACATGAACCAATATTTTATTCACAGCAGAACATAGATAACATAACAAATGTTCAAACTGGGAAATTGTACACCTTCATCCAGTAAATGAGCTCATTTCAAATTTTACGCCTGCTACACATCCCAAAAAAGTTGGCATGGGGGCAACAAATGGCTGAAAAAGCAAGAAAGTTCAAAAAGATTCAGCTGGGAGAACATCTAGCAAGTAAATAAGTTAACTGATATCAGATCTGTAACATGATTAGCTATAAAAGGGATGTCTGAGAGGCAGAGTCTCTCAGAAGTAAAGATGGGCAGAGGCTCTCCAATCTGTGAAAGAGGGCATAAAAAGATTGTGAAATACTTTAAAAACAATGTTCCTCAACATCAAATTGCAAAGGCTTTGCAACTCTCATCTACACTGCATAACATCAAAAGATTCAGAGAAACTGGAGATGTCTCTGTGCGTAAGGGACAAGGCCAAGACCTTTTTTGGATGTCCGTGGTCTTTGGGCCCTCAGACGACACTGCATCACTCATCGGCATGACTGTGTCACTGACATTACTAAATGGGCCCAGGAATACTTTAAGAAACCACTGTCGGTTAACAAAATCCACCGTGCCATCTGCAGATGCCAACTAAAGCTCTATCATGAAAAAAGGAAGCCATATTTGAACATGGTCCAGAAGCGCCGTCGTGTCCTGTGGGCCAAGACTCATTTGAAATTGACTGTTTCAAAGTGAGAAAGTGTTCTATGGTCGGACGAGTCCAAATGTGACATTCCTGTTGGCAATCACGGACGCCACGTCCTCCGGGCTAAACAGGAGGGAGACCTTCCAGCGCGTCATCAGCGTTCAGTTCAAAAGCCAGCATCTCTGATGGTATGAGGGTGCATAAGTGCATACGGTATGGGCAGCTTGCATATTTTGGAAGGAACTATGAATGCTGAAAGGTATATAAAGGTTTTAGAACAACATATGCTTCCCTCCAGACTGTGTCTATTTCAGGGAAGGCCTTGTGTATTTCGGCAGGACAATGCAAAACCACACACTGCGGCTATAACAGAATGGCTTCTTCGGAGAAGAGTCCGGGTGCTGAATTGGCCTGCCTGCAGTCCAGATCTTTCACCTATAGAGAACATTTGGTGCATCATTAAACGAAAAATACGTCAAAGATGGCCACAAACTCTTCAGCAGCTGGAAACCTATATCTGACAAGAATGCGACTGAATTTCAACACCAAGACTCCAGAAACTCATAACCTCGATGCCCAGAAGTCTTCAAACTGTTTTGAAAAGAAGAGGAGATGCTACACCATGGTAAACATGCCCCTGTCCCAACTATTTTGAGACCTCTAGTAAGCATCAAATTTGAAATGAGCTCATTTTGTGTATAAAATTGTAATATTTCTCAGTTTAAACATTTGTTTTGTTATCCATGTTCTGTTGTAAATAAAATATTGGCTCATGTGATTTGAAAGTCTTAGTTTTCATTTTGTTCAAATTTAAAGAACGTCCCAACTTTTTTGAAATTCAGGTTGTAGTACTTAACTGTGACGGACTGGCAGACCACATGTGCAAATTAGTTAACTACTGTGCACAAAATGTCTTACTAATCAACTAGTAAGATGGAAGTATCTAACTAGTTAACTAGTACAATAATTTTAATGCAAACTGGTAAACTAGTGCATCACTGTGGCACCAAACTAGAGTCATTTAAATTACAAAGTCATCAGAACCACCACACCCTCCCACCGTGAATAAAATGAATTAACTTCTTGTGTGAATAGAAACATTGACCAAATTTTTAAAAAATGTAAATACACACTAAACACATCACAAGAAACAACGTATTTATTTAGGTGTATGTAAAAGTTTGTTAAGCAGAAACTCTGAAACTTTAAAATGATTACAAAAAAATATATAGAAATTGCATGCATAAAAAGGTACAAAATAAGTCTGATTGCTTCCAAACTTTCTGTAAATAGGATAATAAACATCATTATATGTAACATACATAGCAAGTGTCATGCATCCTCGATAAATATTAGGCTAGGTAGTGTGTTGCATTACGTGTATGAGCAGTAAGTTGCTCAGCAAGTTTGGTACTTAAATTTATAAAGTATCACAAAAAAGTTGTCTCGGCTCTTTATTTAGGGATGTTGTTAATTAAGTCTTTACCTCTTTATACTGTATAATATATGTAAAAATGTTGGTTAGAAGAATTGGTTTCCCCAACAATTAAAAAGCTTCAGCTTTAGATAAAATATAAAAACACACTGCAGAAACAACCCAGCAGATGAAAATGGATTATATACTCCTTACACAGCTTTACTAAAAGGGGAGAATTAAAGATCTCCTCCTACTGATGCTTGCCTTCGGCACTGCAGCTTCAGATAGCACTTGAAGTTAGAATGAAATATACTACAAACACAGCATACACAGTTAGTTTTACCTTTTTGGAGAAGTCACAGCGGAGTTTTTGACTTAATGCTGTGCATCTCCAAACAAGCCTGGAGTCCATTTATGAAGCACATTTCTCATTCCTACTTAAAAACCTTTAGCCACAAACAGGAAGAATTACAACGCTACAGAGTGGTAGCAATCCAATATCTCATTAGCACTAACCAGGATTATTAATAAATGACAATAATGCATTTTTTCCCCCTACTGTTCCAGGCATCTAATGTATAGAAATTTGCTAATGTTGTCCAAATCTTTCCTGTAAAGTTTGTTTTATCAACAGTAATTAACTGTCATAATTATTAAGTTGTAATTTATATTACAACATTTAAAAATACAACATTTTTTGTTGTTCTTTTAAAAAAAATTAAACTGAACCTGTTAATAAGCAGCAGTATCAATGAAATGATTGTATCATTTACAGGATATTCTTAAGACATGACGTGAATATAAATCTATGGTGTTTTATAATGAAATAATTGCTGAAATGAATACAAGAACACTACAAATAGCCTTGGACACCATCCTGATAAAATAATTTTGATGGATTTGTTTAGAAATATTAGAAAGATAATTTGATGCAGCAAGTTTTGAGATACTACTAAGTGATTTAGGAAATTAAAGGATTACATTAGATGCCTGAAATGGTAGGAACTACATCTGAAAACTCATTAGCAAAGTATAAACTGTACATGATTTGCAGTGGAGAAGTTAAAACTTGGCTTAGATAGTTACTGCTTGCACGTATTTCTGAGAAGGAAAAGAGCTATGACGTTATATGAGGAAATTAGGAATGTATCACGCCAATAGTAGGAAGCTAAAAAAGGGAATCAAACTTTAAAGTTAAAAGGGATCTGGCACATTATTTCATTTACATCAGAAGACAAAATCCACTGGCCTCATTTCTTATAAAGGCGTGGATGCAACAGTCATACACACAATATGCAATCCAGTATGACAAACCTCTAATAAATACCTGCTCAGTGATGTTTGTATTCAGTCCTGGAGTGGACAAAATGTAATCTAATACAACAACAAGATTATCAAAAACTGAGTATTAGTATATGCAAATGAAGAGATTTTACATCAGGGTTTCCTGTATCAGTTTAGAGCTGAGATGAGCTAATTAAAAAAAAAAAAGCTTTCATGAAATTAATTAATCCATCAAAACACCTGATGAATCAAGATTACCATTTGTTGGGGAAAAACTTGTATTGTATGACACTGCATTAGAGTGACCATGATATCATTCGCTGAAGACTTCCCCTGTCTAACCTGCTCCCCTTTGTGTAAAAAGAAGTCCTTAAAACAGACTGTATTGTAGTTTCATTGTTCATATTAATACTCCTCTATACAAAGGCACCACTCTGTAGTGCCCCTTTTCAAAAAAAAAAAGAAAAAAAGATTAGCGTTGTTTTGTTCAGAATGAGAGGCTTATACTATGTGATCCTGTTTTAATACTTAAAATACTTTTGTGAGCATTTTAACTGACAGTTTTTAAGGTATGGAAGTAAATCTGACTCCTTTTAATGTTTTCATTCCCAGTAAATTCTCTACAGTCCCACCACATAGGTGTATCCTATAAACTAACTTTGGTAGTCAGAGTGTTTTTCAGCAGGGAGTTATGGTCAGATGTAACAGTAGTGTTATATAAAATATAAAATCAGTGACTGCTTCCTTTCAGTTTTGATGCTTCTTATGAACATGTGTTTTTACACCCATATACATTTTAAATCTCCACTTCCAGGCTGTTCAGAGGTAGAGACAATAGACATTGCTCTTTTATCCCACAGGATGTGTGTGTGTGTAGCCAAGGGGAATATGAATAATGTCAAATATCCCCTGTGCCACTTTTATTATTTTATTATTTCAAAATTGCTTTTTTTTTCAGTGATATATTTTTTAAAGTACCCCCAATATGCTGTTTTTATTTTCTGTGAATGTTACAAGGTATACATTTTAAAATATAAAAAGTTTTAAAACCTTCCAAAATGAATTAAAACTGACAACAGAATTTCAAGAAACAATGGCTATGATATCTGTTATTTTGCACAGCTATCAACTGAAGTTTAATAAGGGCTGGGGCTGTACTCTGGTGTAATACCCCTTGGAACCACAAGATGGGGCAGCGAGTCAATGTAGTGTCCAGTCTACCTTGAGTCTAATGTGAGAGATTAAAACATTATTCAAGCTAGTGTTAGCTCAACATCTGTAAAAGAATTCATGTTGCTATTGTACTTGGTCTACTTATTTTGGTAGCCAGATTGTAAAGTTTTTATAAAAACAGATACTGAAACATTAGATTACAAGTCATCTTTCAATGTAGTAATACTAATAATTTCAAAGGTATATCAAAGAATTGTATGCTGGCTGGGTGGACAACTACACTAAAACTTTCTGGTGAAATGCTGCAACCTTGTGGTCAAAGTTTTTTTTTTTAAATCAATTTTGCAGAGGGTTTTTACAAACAGTACCTTTAAAGACCTTCAACGTTTCAAATGGTACGTCACTTACTGGACTCCCACACTCTCACTCATAAGTTTAGTAATATATTTTTTCTGTAATATCTACACAGATGCTTATCTATATAACTATGTAGCACATAATGCCCACCTAGCAGTTCAGCAAAGTCAAAGAAAATGAACGAGGAGCTAATTAAATCCAGATGTGGACCACCAGATCCTGCTAATTTTAACTTTACTTAATGTCGACTCTACTCAACATTGTGACAAAAACACCACTGACGTAATTTAAATCAATGGCAGTGCTATGATTTTGGCTACATTTGCACGCAAGATGATCACTGTAAGAAAAATTATATAAACTACTGAATGTAACGCTAGTGTGGCTAAAGCTTTTTGCTCCTCTTTGATGACTAAGTTACCCATTAAGCATGTAACAAGTGTTGTTTCACTTTTGTCACAAACTGACCAATCAGTACGGTCTTTAGCTACCATATTAAAAAAAGACAGGAGCTGATAAAAATGGAGTGTTTCAGACAGAAGTGAAGAGGTACTGTAACACTGTACAGTTTGAGAAAAACATATTTTTTTTAAACTTTACAATTTTAGTAGACACCCAAAATAAAATTCTGAGCCTATAAATGAGCATAATAGGGGCACTTTAAAAGCTTGCTCCAAACCAACTGCAAATTAAAAAACTGCAAAGAAAGGAGTGTTATAAATCTACAGATAACTCTTTCATGCTTCTCTTAAAATCTGGGCCAAAAAAGTAAAATACCAGCAGCTTACCACCTTCTGTGATGGTCAGTTTTTCATTCCTCAGGATGTGAGTAGTGTTAGGTATCCATCACACAATGGTAGCGTATTCTTTCTGTAATCTTGTTCTGTACCACTTTTGAAGCCAGAAATCGACCAGAATTCTCAGTCACGATATGGTTGTGTGCTACATGCTAGTTGTGTCTATAGCCAGGTGAGCAGGCTGTCTCTGTCCATATGTGAGCCGGAGAGAACGGTCTCCATGTCCATCAAAAGGTCTGAACTCAGACTCTCTGGGATAGAGGGCATTAGCTCCTCGCCCTCTGACATCGGGAGCACAGGCATCGACTCCTGTAAGGCCATTGCAGGGGTCTCTGAGTCACCTGAATGAGTCAGAATAGCAGAACAATGTTACTTCCATGATCAAAAAAGGTTGTTCAAAAGATTTCAAAGCACACTAAATTTCACCTCCACGTAAGTAATCATTCATTCATTCATTCATTCATTGCCTTCTGCTTATCCAATTCAGGGTCATGGGGGATGCTGGAGCCCATCCCAGCTATCATAAGGCAAAAGGCGGGGTACACCCTGGACAGGCTGCCAGTCTGTCGCAGAGCCAACAGAGAGCGACAGACAACCATTCACACTCACATTCACACCTACGGTCAATTTAGAATTGTCAATTAACCTAACCACTTTGCATGTCTTTGGACTGTGGGAGGAAGCCGGAGCACCCGGAGAGAACTCGCTCAAGCACGGGGAGAACATGCAATCTCTACACAGAGGGGCCCTAGCTAGCCGGCTATTGGATTCAAACCTGAACCCTCTTACTGTGAGGAGACAGTGCCACCGTGCTGCCAGTAAGTAAATGTATCTTTAATAAATGGATTAGTACTGAATATGTACACCTTTTCCTTATGGAAATTTATGTGCATTTGTAAATATTTAATGCTACATGCATAAAAAAGATAAATGCATAAATCATGTTTTTCATCTTGCACATCTGTGCAAGTTTAAAAATGCATGAAAATACAGAAGCCTATTTAAATACAGCAAGTTTAGTGGATTAGTCTGAGTTTATCAGAATCAGAATACTTTATTAATTCCCGGAGGGAAATTACTTAAATACCCAACTTGTAAAGCACGGTAAAGTTTTTAATTTGAAAGTAAATTATTTGAAGTAATACAGCTAATAAGGAAGTTAACATTATGGCATTATGAGTTTCTTTAATTTGTGGAATATTTATTCTAAGTTCACAAAATAATAAAGATGATGAGATCAGATGTTCATTACACAATGTTCAAGTCTCACACACACACACACACACACGTGGACAGATGAGTAATGAAAAGCATTCGTTTTTGCACAATGGAAACCAGTCTCTGTTTTTCTGATCTGGATGTAATGCATTTTGGTAATTTACCAGTGTCCATGTGATCCACAGAGCTCAACATGTGGTCCGATGTGCGGGGTAGGCTGCTGACACTCAGACCACTGTCGGTGCTCTCATTACGAGAGTGAGCGCTGAAAGAAAACAATCAAACATTTGTTTGTCATATTGCCATCTGAAGTTACAATAGAATTCAAAGGTGCCAAAGGTAACCACAATGTGCAGAATTTTTAAATACAAATTTTACAACATCACAACACTGTTTCAAGCTTCTGATATACTATGAGTATATCAGTAACTGATATGTAACTATTACCATCAGTTACACATAAATCAACTCAAAAACTAATACATTTTTAAAAGGATTAGAGAATGGAAGTAACTGTAATGACTGAAATCCTTTTTACCCGTTCACCCGATATTTGTCCTCCTACTACATCATTGTGGGCTTACTCAGCCATTGCTCTACATTGACTGTGACTTCTCTTCATGTCAGAAGTGGGAAATCTGGTGCATTACCTGCTGTAGCTTTCCCTCACCCACTGTGTTTGCACAGAGATTAAGAGAAGCTACCTACATTTACTGTATGTATTACTCCATTTGTGCTGCACACTTATCATAGCAAGTAGATACTGATGCACTAATTAAGTGCAAAATTTCCCACACCATAAGTGTGATTTATATGCACCTTGAAAAAAATCACCCCCCCACGTGACACTTATTTGCAAATTTTTCATCAGCTTTATTAACAGAATGCAGACACACATTGTCATTAAGCACTGTTCTTTTTTAAAATTGTCGGAACGACTTTTAAATATACAGTCCAGCAGGTTTTGATGAATAGACATATGTCCAGTACCACAGTACCAAGCACAGGATCACTCCAGGGTTTTGTCTTGTCTCCATCACTTTACATTTGTTGGTTGTTGTGAGACATCTCACCAAGGCCAATATCTAGTAAAATTCTGTAATGATACTGCTCTGCTTCAGGGCTGTGAATCTGATTACGGTCATGCTTTACCTGCTTTTGTTCTGTGGTGTGATAAGAACTTCCTTGACCTCAATATTTAAAAAACTAAAGAAGTTCTAATTGATTTTAGACATAAGGGTGAACCTCAACAAGGCATTATACATAAACAGAAAGTTGAACTTGTGAGCAGCTGAAATTTTTACACAGAGTTAGCTGTTAACTGAAGATAACAGTGACTGTATCTATTGTGGAAACTTAACTCCATTGTGCTAGTGTTGCTGTTATTTGCAATTTTTACAGCTCATTCATTGAAAGTCTTTTGATTTGTCTTTTATTTGTTGACTTGGTGGTTTGTCTGAAGAAATAAAAAAAACAGCCTAAAATGTGTTGTCAGTCTGATCAAAGATTACTGGAATTCAGTAAAGAGATCTGAGCTCACTGTGGGAGAAACGGGTCCTTTTAAAGGCAAAGGATATTATAAATCAACCTAATTATATTTTGTCTAGAAAGTTCCTGTAATACCTTCAAAGCCATCGCTATCATTATAATGTGCAGAACAAACCACTACTCCAATTTTTTTAATTCCCTCAGCCATTAGGCTGCTAAAGTCTGACAGTAGTCATTAAAAAAAGTTTTGTTAAATAAGTTATTTTCTTGTTAGTTTATTCTTGTTTGATTCCTTTGACTACATCAGTTGTTTATTATCAGACAATTCAAACATTTAATTATTGCCCTATTTATCATTGATATCTTTGTGGTTATTGTCCTTGTTCCTGCCCATGTATGTTGATCTGGGGACTGACATAAAACCTTGCTCATCTTGGAGCTGTGTAGTTGATAAGTAATGTGTGCATGGACTGGGTAGCTGCAAATTTAATTGCTTTTTGGGATAAATAAGTTGTCCGAAGCACCGTTTTCTGTCCGATTCACTAAAACATCTGTTTTCCTACATCTCTCCATCGGCATCTCCCATTCTTTGTCATTTAGACTCAGGGACTCACTACACCATCTTGCAGCACAAACTGGTATTACACAAAAGGCCAGGCCTGACTGTGGACCCAAATTAACTAATACCAAGCCAAGTTTAAAAGCTGAATCCAATGTCATAGTAGTTGCCTTTCCACAATCTCTTGATTAATTCTTAAAGGTTGTAAACAATTTGACAAGGATTGCCTTTAAAGAAATTACAGATGCAACACTTTTTCCTGGTAATTCAACCACTACTACTTTCTAACTTTCTAGAAATGTTTCATTACAAAGACTGCTGGCAGAGAGCTTGGTAGAATACTCAAATAACTAGGACATAGTTTCTGGAAGTACAAACTCTTTTTCATCCCCAGTGTATGGTGGTGGCAGATCCTTAGGCACAGTAGATTACAATATGTAAACATTTAGGTAACATTCTGAGTAAGGGCATCCAGTGTAAAAACTCCGCCAAATTACCAATACGGATTAATCCGCTGTGGTGACCCCATTCATTCTAAAAAGGTGCCATTCATTATTTTACTGTTAATAAGTTTAATCAACGATGATTACCACCCACCCATTAAGTGTAGGTTCATGGTTTGATGGTCTGATCCTGACATCCAGAGATGGGACAAGCGTTGGTGCACTCCTGTCATGGTCCATCCCACCGGGCATCGGGTTCCTTCCTCCTGCATCCTGCAACACAGACGGACCCACCTGCATGTGTAACTTCTGCAAAAACCAAAAACTTCATTATTGTCATACTCTTCGTTCAACATACAGCATAGTACAATCAGATAAAACAGAAAAAGCTTCTGCAGACATAAAATGAAATGCTAGAGTTTTGGGGCAGCGTATCCAAGTAGAACTGTATTTGACCCCTGACCTGTGGTGTGATTTGCTGAGGAATGCCTTGCTTGCATCTGAGCCTTTCCTTTTCCTGACTTTGCTGCATTGCCATAGCGAGGATGCCAGGGTTCATCTTCTGGGCTGCAACATAAGATTGATAGAAAGAGACCTTTTTGAGAATCAACTGAATATATTCATGAGTTTAAACACTTCAGCATTTACATATGAGGAAAACTTTTCAAAACTTTGCGATCTTTCTTTTTTGTTGTCAAAAAGCAACTTGTGATGGTGGACATTGGAACAAAATAGTTCTCATTGACAAACAATAATTGTCAATTGAGGAGACACAAATTTGATAGTGTGCTACCTAGACGCGGGTCGACCCATGTGGTAGTCTTATTTATGTGATCGATGTAGTACACCTCTCCATCTGCAGTCACAGCCTGCTCCCAGCCTTCAGGCAGTGGACCTGAACAGCAGTGAAAGTACACAGTGAGAAGGCAAATGGTAGATGGAGAGCATGGAGTGTTGAGAGAAAAAAGTAGAATCTGGCCCACGTCCTTTAATGTCTGGGTTGCCTCTAGCTTGTAAAGATTTTATGAATGGAAGTGAAGATTGGGGGGGTAAATACTTACAGTGTTGCCTATAAAGTAAAAGTGTTCTAATCTGTGTGCATCTTCTCTGAATGCAGTGGG
>VUQH01081390.1:0-21276 GCA_015106775.1 Etroplus canarensis | reverse complement strand
CGGAGGCGGTTGTTGTTAACCCGGGCCGCAACCGATCCGGTATGGAAGTCGTGTTATGAATCCGCATATTTGATTTGGCACAGTTTTTACGCCGGATGCCCTTCCTGAAGCAACCCTCACCATTTACCCGGGCTTGGGACCGGCACTAGGACTACACTGGCTTGTGGGCCCCTGTGGCTGGTTTCAGATTACATCTCAATTACACTTCAGTAATTAAAATTCAGTAATTCTGCTGTGATCCTATCAGGCACATAAAATCTGAAACAAATTTATAAACACTGAACATGGTTTATTTTAAATCTGAGGTTAAGTATTTTGATCACAAGGTCGTCACGCCTTAAACATATCCTACTTTAAATGCAGTTGTAATTTACAAAGTGACAATTGTAGTGTCTTTAATAGGACATGAAAGTAGTGAAATTCACTAGGAAAATGTATGGTGTGGTCATACATCAAGTGAGCAGTAGCTCATTTTCTTAGACTTTTATACAGTTTGACTTACATTTGAAACCCAAAGAGTCGCCCCTGCTGGCCAATAGAAAGAATGCAAGGTTAAGCATAGGCTTTATTAGCGCTTCAACTTGGTTTTGTTGTCCACCAAAAAATCCATCAGAAAAAAAAATTGTGGTTTATGTGTGCTAGTACATCTCAAAAGATTAGAATTAAAAAGTAAATTTTTGAAAATTGAATTCAAAAGGGTCAACGTTAATATAATATATATACATTCAGGAAAGAGGCTATAACTGTCAGATGCTCCTGAGATAAATTTAGAAGCATCTCACCTGAACTAAAGAGAAAAAGAAGTGGACTGTTGCTCAGTGGTCCAAAGTCCTCTTTTCAGATGAAAGTAAAAGTTGCATTTCATTTGGAAATCAAGGTCCCAGACACTAGGAGAAAAGTGAAGAAGCACAGAATCCAAAATGTTTGAAGTCCTGTGTGAATTTTCTGTAGTTTGTGATGATTTTGGGGTGCAATGTCATCTGCTGGTGTTGGTGGTTGGTCCAAAGTCAATGGAAATGTGTACCAGGAGATTTTAGAGCCCTTCACGCTTCCATCTGCTGACAAGCTTTATGAAGATGCTAATTTGCTTTTCCAGCTGGACTTAGCACTTGCACACAGTGCCGGAATGACTACTAAATGTTTTGCAGAAGGCCACTATCAAAGCAGCCCTGGCTTCAATAACACCCCGGCAGTGCTTCAAGCTGATTGATGCCACACTGCATTGATGGAGAAATTTGTGGATTAAAGAAGCCCCAACCAAGAATCTAATTTATAAATGAATGTACTTTTCAGAAGCTGAACATTGTATTGTAAATCCATTTTTGACTGACCTTAGGAAATATTGTTGTAGTTTGAGATACTGCAGTTCTGACTGTTTTGAGCTGTTAACCAAAATCATCAAAACACACAAAAAATCCCTTTACATGAAATGAATTTAGAATATGTGAAAGTTTACCTTTTGGAATTCAGTTACCAAAAATAAAACTTTTCAAGATATTTACATTTTTTGAGATGCACTAGTAGAACCTGGTATATGGCCGTAGTGTCTGAGGGAACACAGAGGCAAAGCCTGATGAAAAATACTGATTCTATTGAATTATTTAGTTTAGTCTGGATTCATGTGTCTGCTCCCAGAGCCATCTGTTTTCTTCACCTGCACCTAAGGGGAAGCCACTTTTATCTCTTTATCTGCAGGCAATTATCAACTGCACTGTTACACCCAGCATGACATTTACTAAAACGTCTCAGAAGTTTGGGCAATGGGCTGACAGCAGAGCAAACACAGTCTATGGTCTGGGTTTTGCAACAGAGCAGCAACTGCATCAGGTAGGCCAAAGTATAGTACTAGTATAATGTAATATCCATTTTTTTAAAGACTGCTTGTGCTGCATTGTTTGGGTTTCATTAAATGAAGCAGTTTATGACTTGTGCTCTACTGTGAAGTTTTCAGAGAAGTTTAAGGAGGTGAAAGATGCTGCTCGCCTGGCACGAGAAAAGTCACAGGACAAAGAACTGGCCAACACTGCGCTCACCATTGCTGCTCCTCAGGTGGGTTCTGTCTTTTTATGAAACTTAAGCATGAAAGAAGAGCAAGGGGTAATAAGTCATGAAAACTCTGTTATCCACAGATACATCTGGTGATGTATTTTTGACATTTTAGGTTTGAGGAGAGGCTGTGAGCACAGGGCAAGATTAGATAAATGCACCTGTGTAACTTGCTGCAGTTTAGCTATTAGACAGGGCCGCTGTGATTGAGTCAAAGTAGGGATGGAGGGAGAGGGGAACGAAAAGCAAAAGAAATGTGAGCTGGGTCACTTGTCTCGGAGGGAAGTGAAAGTGAGGAAAAGTAGGACAACGGTAAAATTATCCTGTGTAGCTCAGCAGTACACCACATTCGCATTTCTCCCCATAGCTACCCAGAAGCGACTGACTGAAACACTTGTAATGATGAAAATGTAGTCAGCTGAGGGCCTTTTTGATCAATAAAGAATAATCAGCATTCAGTTACATCTGCTTGATCTTGACGAACATGCCTATTTCCTTTTTAATTCTACGGCTGAACAGATTCCAACTGATGCCTCTCGCTCCTTATCGATTTAATGAACACATTGGAAGCGCCAAAGCTCCAGAAAATTGCCAACTGCTTCAATTCATTGTATTTGCTAAGTGGCACTGCACTGCATAACTGATGAGTCTGCTAAGCATGCCTGTGACTGTGATATTTTGAAAAGGTCATTATGTATTGCGTGCGTCGTGATTACATGTTTCCTTTTCTGTTTTTCCACCTCATGAATTTCCTCTGCAGTTCTCACAGGTGAGTCTTTTGTTGGTTCCATGAGGAAACACTGATAAACTGATTCTGATAGATAGCTCTCGGGGTATTTATAGAAACTCAGCATTCACGTTGCCTAATCTGGACACTGACATTATCTTCAAATTACAGCAGTCAGTCCATCAAAACCAAAAAAAGCAAAGAAAGTCATCTGTTATTTTTATCTAACAGGAGCTGCATAACTTTTCTTGAATCTCTGTTTTTATTTAAACACCGATTGCTCGCAGCATATGTTATTGGAGTTTGACCTAAATGGGATTTTTACATCTAAAAGCAGTTCTGTTCAAAGATGCAGCCTCTCTTCTGCTTGAATAATCCATTTAGTATTGAGTCAGTTATTTTTGAAAATTATTTTGTGTTTGTTACTACGAGAGTCCATTTACTGATGTTTTTCTCAGGACCTCTCGGATGAACTCCAGTCTCCCCCGGTGATGTGTGTGAACGGACCGGAGGACAAGCTGTTCCGCAGCCAAAGCGCAGACATCACCCTGTCTTCTGAGAAAGAGCGCATTAAAAAGATGCTCTCTGAAGGGTAACTGCACAAACACACTTCAACAGAAGTGAAACCGGAGAGGCCATAAATACCTCCTTCTCTTAGTTACTTCTCCTGATAGGAACAACTTGGTGAAGTGCTCGTTTTGAATTAAGAATCTGGCTTCCGTTTGCTATTTAAAAATATTGCACACTTCCTCTCTGTTCTGTTCTGTTGCTCACAAAGTTCAGCCTCAGACTGAGTTGTGAAAAGAAGTCGTCACATTTATTTATTCCACTATACGTGGGCTTGTGTCAATGCTACAGCATGACTGGGGGATGTTTCCCATTCAGCAATTAAAAAGAGAGAGGCTGTCTTTTCAGAAGTAGAGATGTGAACATCGACTGCGTTTAAAGATCTTTAGTAGGACATATACACTCGCTGGCCACTTTAATTGGGTACATTACTAGTGCCAGGTTGGACTGCTTTAATTCTTCATGGCATAGATTCAACAATGTGCTGGAAACTTTACTCAGATTTTGATCCATATTGACATTATAGCATCACACTGTTGCTGCAGGCTTGTCAGCTGCACATCCATGATGCAAATCATTTGTTCCACCACATCTCAAACGTGCTCTACTGGACTGAGATTTGGTGACCATGGAAGCCATACAGTGAACATTGTCATGTTCAAGAAACCAGTCTGACATGATTTGAGCTTTGTGACATGGCATGTTATCCTGCTGGAAGCAGCCATCAGAAGCTGGGTACACTGTGGTCATAAAGGGATGGACATGATCTGCAGCATTGTTTAGGTAAGCTGTGGAGTTTAAACAATGCTCAGTTGGAACAAAAGGGCCCAAAGTGTGCCAAGAAAATATCCCCCACACTATTACACCATCAGCAGCCTGAACCTTTGACACAAGGCAGAATAGATTTGTGTTTACATATTGTTTATGCTAAATTTTGACACTGCCATCTTCATGTTGCAGCAGAAATTGAAACTCAGGCGATCAGGCAATGATGTTTTCAATCTTCTGTCATGCAATTTTGGAGCACCTATGCGAACTGTTGCCTTAGTCTCATGTTCTTAGATGACAGGAGTGGCACTCCGTACGGTCTTCTGCTGTTGTAGCCCATGTGCTTCACCGTTTGCCATGATGCATGCTCAGAGATGCTCCTCTGCATACCTTGATTGTAACAAGTGGTTATTTGAGTTACTGTTGCTTTCCTATCAGCTAAAAGCAGCCTGGCCCTTATCCTCTGACGTCTGGCATCAACAGGGCATTTTCACCCAGATATATAGGGTACCCAGATAGATATTTTTTTTCTTTTTCAGACCATTCTCTTTAAACCATAGAGATGTTTTTTGTGGGAAAATCTTAGTAGATCAGCAGTTTCTGGAATACTCAGCCCAGCCCATCTGGCACCAACAACCATGTCACTTCAAAGTCTCATAAATTGCCTTTCTTTTCCATTCTGAT
Organism: Etroplus canarensis; assembly: GCA_015106775.1. Classification (NCBI taxonomy): domain Eukaryota; kingdom Metazoa; phylum Chordata; class Actinopteri; order Cichliformes; family Cichlidae; genus Etroplus; species Etroplus canarensis. The sequence continues at coordinate 16,484 of VUQH01081390.1, read as the reverse complement.
GCTCAGTTTGAACTTCAGCATGCCATTTTGACCATGTCTACTTGCCTAAATACTCTGAGTTGCTGTCATGTAATTGGCTGATTATGTTTTTCTTCTTTTAAAGACCAACATGCATACCACCACATCTTTACTAGTAGGGTCAAGAGGTAACATTTGAGGGAGAATGCAATATTCTAATTATTACTGCAACTGTGCAATGTTCTGTACAAATGGTCTTTGTAACTTCATGAGGCTGTTTTAAATTCAGCTGGATTACGCTGTAGGTAATCTATTAACTTTTACTTTCTGAATGTTGTTATGGTTTCGTTTCTTGGATTAATTAATGTTATTGACGTCATTCAGATTGTTAAGTTCTTAAGGAAATGAAGAGGCCATTATTGAGGTGTTGACTCATACATAACACTGAATGAGGCTTGGAAACATCCCTCCATTCAGTCCTTTGAGCCACCCACAATGCTTTTATACCCTATAGTCCAATTACAGTGAAAGAAAGCTCCTTCTGAATGGTTACCATGGTAAACTGTTGCAAGATTACAGCATCAAGCTTTCGAGATATAGGACAGAGCAAAGGCAAAAGATCAAAGATGAACAGAGAATATGATTTTCAATTATTTCATGTCTTCTATGCAGGCAGCATGAACTGGGAAGAGGCTTGTTTTACACATAATTAATGTATTCATTAAATGCCTAGCAGATCTGTAATGGTATTTCATACTCACATCATTTTAACTGGAATAATCATCAGTGGGGACTGTTAAACTGCAATGAAAAAAATGTGAAAAAATTGAAAAATCATCATCTGTCAGCATCTACTAGTCTTTTTCTTCATGAAAACAAATGTCAACCTTCGTGGCACTATTTGCTTCCACTTCTTTGAAGTAGCCTTTGAATGTCACATTCAGTCTCTTGATGCAGTTGGTCAGTTTGATCTCTTCTCTCAGGGGTTTTAATGAGTGTTTCTTTGATTTGTTATAAGACCTGTGAAACAACCCTCACTCTTGGCTGTAGGTACACAGCTCCAAGCTGCGGCTTCGTTAACACTTTTGTTGTGGCTCTGTGATTGTGCTAACCAGGCCATCAGTGTTTCATCATGTTCCTGACTCTTGGCAGTAGTACAACTGGCTTGTTACTCCACAGCCAGCTTTAGTATTTAGCCTTGTATTGCAATGCTTTACACAATATTCAGTTTTAATATTGAACTCAGACATTCTCTCAGTTTTAATAAAGGTATTTCTTGAATAACTTCCTAAATATGCATTGTGGGTTACAGAGTCCAATCTGATTCCGCTTAATGAAATTTATCTTAAAAGCACCGTTGTCTCTATTTCAGTAAGAGACAGTGTTTTTCTGTGTGAGAAATTTGATGGTTTCTTGAGCTTTGCTTACAATTTGTATAAGTTACGATCCAAATGCTAGACTCAATACTGACTATAACAGCATTTGATGAAATAGATTTACCTAAAGGCTTGTGTACATTTTTTTTCATCAGTCCACTTGTTATGAATATTTAAATCGCCAACTTTTTGAGCCTCTCTTATCAGTACTGGTTTAAAAATGTAGTATAATGAAGTGCTATATAGGTTGTATTACAGTAGATCAAGGCACATTCTGCATATACCTGCATTGTATGTAATGTAAATGTGAATTGGTATTTGTATTTTTCAGGTCTATTTGTGAGATGAACTTGGAAGCTGAGCTTTTCACTTTGCAGGACAGCAATTCCAAGTTGGTGGCAGCTTTACATGAAGCGAATGCTAATGTGGAGCAGTGGAAGAAACAGCTGACAGCGTATCAGGAGGAGACCGAAAGACTCCGAGAGCAGGTGAGCCTTTATTGTTCTAACTCCAACACTCAGAGGGCAATTTGAGGGTGCTCTGTTTAAATGTGCATACCCTGAACTCAGACTTTGCCATTATTAAATTATCAGTTCACATGGGGGGGTCAAGGCATATAGCCTCGCTGCTTGAGCTTGCTTCTGTTGGAGGTTTTTCCTTGTTAGATTTTTTTTACCCTTAGTACTGCCAAGTATTTGCCCACAAGAATTGTCGATTTTCTCTAATGTTGCACAGTCTTTACCTTACGATGAAAACTGCTATAAATAACACTGCTCATATCTGAACTGAATAAAAACCCTTCCAACATATCATTTAACAATACTGTTAGATTTATCTCCACAATATCTGAGTGCAGACCATAGGTATATTACAAAAGCTGAAAAGCAGTGTTTTGTTGAGCTCATGCATTAGGGGGCCTGGATTAAATTCCAGCCCAGGCCTCCTGCTCCATGTCATGCACCCTCTCTCTCCCTAAAACTTTCATAATCTAATAAAAGCAAAAAGGACCAAAAATAAATATTTTAAAACAAGACGTGTACTCTGTTGAACTTGTAACCAAATCCAGTAGTGATGTCAAGGATTCTTGTGTACATTTACACACTTGTAGATTGTTGTAAGTCATAGTTGTGGCAGCTGTCTAGAAATATATTCTGATTCTACATTGCCCCCGAAGCTTTTTTTTATCACTCCTTGTGTTATACTGGCACTGTTTTAACTTCTTTATAGCCCTGCACTCCTATTGTTTTATTATAAAGGAACTAAATTGATACTTTAATCAGAAAGTTACCCTTTAAATCAAACCATTTTAATGCCTAAGTTTCAAATTTGCTTTGTGCAGAAGAAGCCGTTTGCACAGTTTTCTACCAGTCCTGTTGGCTGGTTAATGTTGAGCAAAATATGCATGTTGTATATCAATATGCCAAAAGCGACATTTTTGGATCATGAGGTAAAAGAGAGCTTTACTCCAAAATGAGTTTGTTTTTACCTGGGTGGTTCATACACTGCCTGGCCAAAAACATTTTAAAAAGGAAAAACAAAGTCAGTAATATTTTTCTGACAAAGCTTTGACAGCATACATTCAATGTGGCATCACTTTGACAAGCTTATGCAATGTCAGGTTTATTTCTGTCCAGTGCTACATTAATCATTCTCCAATGATCTTATGTTGGGAGAGTCAGGCTGCCTTGTAAAGTAACACAATTTCCCCCCTGGGATTAATAAAGTATTCTGATTCTGATTAAAGTCTGCTCCAGCACATTTTCCAAGATTCTCAATGGGGTTAAGGTCTAGACTCTGTGGTGACCAATCTATGAGTGAAAATGATGTCTCATGCTCCCTGAAACATAATTTGAGGCTGGTGAATCCTGGCACTGTCACTTTGCAATATGCCTGTGCCATCGGGAAAGAAAAATTGAAAAACCTGGCCACTCAGTATATTCATACAGTCAACTGACATCATTTTTTGGGCACATAACATTGTTGAGCCTAGATCTGACCACCTGAAGTGCCCCCAGATCATAACACTGCCCCACAGACCACATGACCACATGACCATTGCTCCAGAGTTTAATCTCTATGCTCTCTAACAAATCGAAGCCTATTTTTTCCAATTATCCTCACTGATGAATGGTTTTCTTTAGGTTGCAGAGTTGTTTAGTTTTATTTGCATTGAAAGGGGAATTGTTCTTACTTTCATTATTAAGCAGTGAGTTCTGCTGTTGATTTTTCAGTGTTTGATTTCAGCAAACATTTTAGTGATTCAAGCTTTTTTTCCAACCACATTTCTTCCCCGAAGTTGATGTTTCACCACTATCCTTCCAGGTTTTAATAATGCATTCGACAGCTCTTAACCCAATTTTAGTAGTTTCAGAAATCTCAGATCAAAAGCCAGTAATCTGACCCTTCTTCTGAACCATCTTTTACATGACCACGTGGTATGTCTTTCCACGTGGTTGTCTAAGAAATGCTACCCACTTGATCAGTTTGGGTTAAATAACCTGTTACCAGCTGAAACATGTTAATCACTTACCTGTTTGCTTAGTTAAATTTCGGCAGTGACTTTGTTTTTGGGCCTGGCACTGTATAATACTGCAGTCAAACATCCACTGTCCTCTAAATACAGTTTGTGCTACCTGAGCAGTACTGAAAAATCAGATTCCCAAATCAACTGAATTATCATGTTAATAGTTTTATAACAATTAATTCTGAATGATAAAAATGCATTAGAATATCTCTGTCATCTAGATATTCACTTCTCTCCAATGATTGAAAGGCAAAATAAGTACAGAATTTCTCTTAAGTCTGGAGTTTACATTGTGTCTTACCTAATACACTCTGTGTGAGAAGGTTGCACCCTCCAACCATCAACATAAGAAGTTTAGAGAGTAGAGGGATTAGCAGGTACATGACAAAGTTAACTTTAGTATTGCATATTAAATGAAATATAGCCACACTTATACAGTGTTTCTTGTACTATCAGTGGCTGTCTGAAAATTGGGACACATCTGGTTAATTAAAGTGCCCCAAGAAGCTTCCTGTCAAACTCTGAGAAGCAGAAGTGCTTTCTTCTAAAGCCTTAAACAACTCTGTAGTTTTAGTCACATGTAATTATCATTTCTGGGGGTGTGTGTAGCTCTCTAACAGGAACAGAAGTAAGAGAAAGGTGGTGCTGCAAGACTCAGCCTGTTGTTTTCAGTAATGACCGAATTATATGTCTCTCTCTGCTGAGCGAAGTCATGCCGGATTTGATTGGGTCGTCTTTTTCAGGCACTTCATTTCCTTGGTTTGAAAGTAGTTGTTCAAAAAAAGAAGCTGTGCTGGTAACACACTTCATCAATCTCTGACATGAATTGTGCTGCAGGCATTTTCCCTCCAAAGATTTAATCAAGGTGTTCTCTGCATTGGTTGAACCGGTTCACTAAGCACATGCCAATGTCAAATTTCACCACGAGGGAGTTCAGTCTAAACACCGAGAGCCTCACAAGGGTTTTACACTTGAATTACTTTTCAGGCTCTGGTGGATGCAGATGCCTATGCCCTCCCTACTCCCACTCATCAATAAAAGGTATTTTCATGTTTGCTGAGAGCTGATTCCTCTGGGAATGACCTCGCCTCAGGCCAACAATTACAAACCTCTTTGATTCAATGCTTTAATACCTTGATCCCTTCCATTACAGGCCTGCCTTACAGTATCGATCACTACTCTTTAATTCTTAAGGGCTCCCCTGCTATTTCAACAAGAAACACTTTTCACTGTTTTGGGTCGACATCAACAGATTAAATCATACAAGTGAGAACCCTGTCTCCTTTGGACCGAGCTAGTTCCTACTGTTTGAGGAAGGGGACCAGGTGGCTGAAAATGGTTCATGTCTCAGGGGTGGTGTGTGAGAGAGAGGGGTTTGTAGGACAGCAATATCCTACTTTCAGTGCCCCAGTTAGGAGAAAATGAAAAATCACCAGAGGGAGTTGGCATTCACTTGTTTCTTTTTTCTTTCTTCTTTCTACTGCTCCTCCTAGTCTCAACCATACATGGTTTAAAATAATCCAGCAGGGCACAGGGGCATTTTAGAGGTGTCCTTCTGTTTGTTCTAATTCATGAGGCCCAAATGACAATGCAATTAGGATTTTGTTCCTGAAAGTGTTGAGGTGTTTCTCTTCTCGGTCTCATTTATAGATATAAAATAGCAAATGGCAATAGTGACTGAAAGCAAATGAGGTTGCTGTTCTCTATAATAAACCCAGTTATGTCAAGTCATCAGCTCTTTAGCTCTGATAGAAGTTATAAATGTAAAGTTGTCTTGCTCTAATCTTAATCTAAGTGTTTTGTTGGGTTTTTTCATATTATGTATAAACAAAAAAATCCATGCAACACTTTGCTAAAATCTCTAAGCATTTATGTTTTTGGTTGGCATGTATAATGTTTAGATGTTTTCTGTCTGAATTGGGGTTGGTGGTGGTACAGTGGCTGGGGCCTTTCTCTATGGAGTTTCCTTGTTCTCTTTATTCCTGGGTGGATTTCCTGTGAATTCTCTGGTTTCCTCCCACAGTCCAAAGACATGCATGCTAGGTTAATTCTAAGTTGGTCATAGATGTTTTTCTGAGCTTGAATGGCCATTCAAGATGAGCTCTACATCTCACTCAATCTCACTTGGGAAAGGCTCCAACCCTTTGATGGATGGGTGGAAGGAAGGAAGGAAGCTGGTCTGCTTTTCAGTCTTTTTCATGACATCGTATTTTGGTGGTGCTATGTAGATTGTGGAAAATCAGAATAAGATGTTTGAATGAGACAAATGGCAATCTGAGCCAAATAAAAGTTGGGGTTTTGTGCCTTTTTAAGTCCCATATACCAGATAGTGTTTCACTCTGTGTTTTGTAAGGTGGCTGAACTTGAAGCCCATGGAGGCCAAGGCCCCAGTGATATGCTGAAAGATGAGCTGACCCAGTCCCTGGAGGAGTTGGAGGCCCTGCTGAAGGCCAAAGATGAGGTTAGATGTTTTCTGTTATCAGCAGCATTCATCACATGTGTCCATAACTTATTCAGTTGTGCTAAATAGCAAAGAAGTTATGATGTATCAGTGCAGTGCATTAAAATTGGCTCTCTGATGGGTAACTTTCACTATAGGAAATTCATATTTTGCAAAGCAAGAAAGCAGAGTACCATGAAATGGAACATCAGAGGGACGAAGCCATCCACAGATTACGGGTAGGACTGAAATCTCCACAGTACCTTTTCATGCTTTCATTACTTATCAGGTTTTGCTAAGCTTTCTAACCTTTCCTTGTCTACATCTTTCCTTTTCAATGTTGACCACAGGAGTTGGAGATGCGAAACTCAGAGCTGGAACGTCGCATACAGAATATAGAGCAGAACCTGAGTAACTCTCTGGAGGAACGGGATCGCATGGATAGCGAGATCCAGAGGGCCATAGAAATTCTGGACATCAAGATTTTTGACCTTAATGACCTCCGCCAGAGCCTTGTTAAACTTATTGACAAATAAGAAGTGTGGGTGAAAAATGGCTAAATGCACCCTGTGAGAGAAATGGAAGATGACAGGGGCCATGGCAGCAAGCAGTAAACAAAATAAGATGGAACTGGTCCCTATCCTCTTCAAGCACGAAAATCACCTCGGCTGCAGGAAGGTTACTCCATCTCTGTCACAGCAGTGGCAGCAACATCAAGCAGGTGTTGGCCTGAGCAGCAGCTACAGCGTATACATGGTAGTGCTTGTCCAAATCTAATGTAATGCTTCATGTTGCTTTAAAAGGTTACACTCAATGCAATAAACCAACTTTTAAGGTAAGTGCTTAACAATGCTAGTCATTTAGTGTTTAGAGTTGGTGCTTGTGGGTTTTCATAAGTGTGATTTTTGTACACAAACTGGCAATGCAGTGTCAAAATGAATGATAAGAGGCCTTTTTTTCATCTTTACAACAAAATGACGCCATGCACATAGGCAAAGGAACTGTGTGCTCTGTGAAAAGTGAATGCAAACAAAAAGGCACTAGACAAAAAGGAGTTTAGCCTATTTAAGAGCCTGCATATAACACAATTATTAATGACTTAACAATCAACACAGGTTGCATAGTTACCCATACATGGTCTAGCAGCTATAATGTTGTGCAGTGCGAAGGAACTATTTTAATTTTTCAACAGGAATAAACAGTGATGAATATTCAAAGATAGTGAAAGAGTGAGCCAACCGCATTTGATATTACAGTTATTCCATTACACACAACTTGAATATAAGCAGTAATTGAATATTGACACCAAAGATCAAATGTTAAGAGCAGAAGGAAAAATAAGGTCTTTTTCAGTAGCTTGTCTTTTATCATCTTTGATTGCTCAGTAAGCTGCAGTAACTATTATGTGTTAACAGATAAGAAATATTAAGCAATTAAAGTTAGCAAAAACAATGGTTTAATGAATAATATAAATCAGTAATATTAAACTTAAGTAATCATAGGAAAATAAAATTCATCACTTAGTCTAACAGGTAAATGTAAGTAACTTTTGGACTAGAATGGCCTGAATAATTTACTGTTGATCATGTAATTACAAACCACTAACTTTGTAATTTATTATAGCTCCATGTCTTAATTAAGATGTCAGTGTCATAGGTGTGATGCATTCAAAGAAATTTAAGACATTTTCTGCCTTCTGTTACTTTTGAGCACATTACCTTTAGCTGTGGCCAATACGCCATAAGCCTTGAGATTGTGGCTGTACTGTATGAATAATTAAATAAAAATACAGAATGTCTACTTCAGAGTCTTTTTATCACCCAGATTGGATTGTATGACATTTTTAAGCCTTACTGCTCTGTGTTAAGAATGAATGTGGACAGTTATGCCAGCTCCCTGAGCTGTCTGAAAATAAAAGCAAAGATTATGCTCACTTTACGCACCTTTGTGTATGTGTTTTATTTTTTCCCCTCTGGACCAGCTTGCAAATTATTTAATTTCTCAGATGGAGTTAAGCTTTACCTTCAAGTAACATACAGGGTGAGATTAAATGACCCAAAAATCATTTATTAACAACACTGATAACTGATTCCAGCTCTTTACTTCAGCTTCTTCTTGGGTCTGATGTTGCTGGTGTGGCCGCACTTCTTTTTGCGGCAGTTGATGGCACGTGGATGCAGACGAGCATAGCACCTAGGATGGGTGGTACAAAATGACGAGATCATTCACTTCATTCACTGTTTCTGGAAGCTGTCAATCACTGGCTTAATAAGGACTTGAAAAACTCACTGCTTACATTCAACCTGGAAACATCAAAGCTTTTTATTCTCTACCAGTCTACCTAATATGAAACTAATTAACTAGAACAAAAGTTCCCCAGATTTTTTTCTGCCAGTTTTTCTTTAGAAGAGGACAGGAATGTATCTAACCACTCACTGTCAATCTGGCATTGTTAATAATATATTTTTAATTAGCACTAATTGTAGGTCTCACTATATTTAGTTTCCTGCTCAGGAACGATCAATTTTTATGTTCACATCTTATTTTACAGGTCATTTTGGAGTCTCGTGTGACTACTTTAGTTGCAAAAACTACTCTGATCACTGCTACCTTGGGTTGTTATGCAGAGATCAGCATTCAACCATATAAGGAACTACTTTAATTTGATATCCTTGCATCCCCTCCAAAATTACTGGAGCAAGATGACCAATTAATTTTGCTTTTGCTCTTGATTGAAGACAGTTGTGTCAAAAGATGGCTATGAGAAGAGGGATCAGAGTTTCTGCTTTTATTCCCTGGTATTTACATCTAGATATGTTAAACAAAATAGAACAGAACACATTTTGTATCAAACTACGCAGCTTTTAAGTAAGCAAACATACTGGAACAGAATGTTGCATATCAATTGCTTGCAATACCGCTGTCAAACCTACAACCCACAGGTTCCAGATTTCTTGTTTCTTCATTGGTTGTGCCTTTCCATGCTTTGACCACAGCATCTATAAGCTGTCTTTTTTTTTAGGGTTTATCCAATCAGCCTTTTCTTCAGGGGGTGAAATGCATGTTCGGTTGGGTTAAGATCTGGTGATTGACTTGGTGACCCTAAAACCTTTCGTTTTTTACCCCATGATGAATTCCTTAGTTGAGGTGGCAGTATGTTTTGGATCATTGTCCAGCTGCATAATAAAGATCCTTCCGATTAGTTTGGATGCATTTCTTTGGCAGACAATTTGTTTCTGTAGACTTCTGCGTTCATTCTGCTACTACCACCATGACTTACAACATCAATAAAAATGACTGTGCCTGTTCCAGAAGCAGCCATGAAGCCCAAGCCATGACACAACCTCTAACATGCTTCACAGATGAGTTTGTATGTTTAGGATCACAATCCCTTCTTTCTCCATACTTTGAGCTTTTCTTCACTTTGGTAGAGGTTCATCTTTTTTTTATCACTTAATAAAACTTTCTTCCAGAAGTGTTGTGGCGCATCTCTCATTCCACTCTGCCTTTCCAGTTTTTACTGTGGATGAATGGCCTCTATATTGTTGCTCTCTAAGTCTCATTTGAATGTTAGACTGTTAAAAAGCCTATAAAAATATTCAACCCACTTGGATATTTCATTTTATTTTTCTTTAATAAATGAAATCATGGTCAATATAATTTGGCTTTTTTGACAAGAATTTGTCAAAACAGAGTTTATAAAAAAATGTCAATTAGTTAAAAATATATAAGGTTTATATATGTTTGCACAAACATTCCCCCCTTTAGGTCAGTATTTAGTAGATGCACCTTTGGCTGTAACCACAGCACTGATTCTGTGTGGCTATGTCTCAATCAGGCTGGCACATCTGGTCACTGCAATTTTTCTCCATTCTTCCTTGAAAAACATCTCAATCTCTGTCAGGCTGTTTGGCGAACATTCACCTTGTTGTCTCTAAACTATTTCTGTGTAGCTTTTACTGTATGTTCGGGTTGTTGTCTTGCTAGAAAATAAATCTTCTCCTAAGCTGTAGTTCTCTTGCAGACTGAGTCAGATTATCCTCCAGGATTTGGTGATATTTTCTGCATTCATGTTCCCCTCTGACTTTACAAGCCTTCCAGGCTGTTACTGAGAAGTAACCCCAGAACGTGATGCTGCCACCATCTCCACCATGAAGATGGTGGAGATGGTGTGTGTTTGTGGTGATATATAGTGACTAGTGTTCACCAAACATAGTGTCTAGTCTGATGGCCAAAAAACTAAATTTTTGTTTCGCAGACCAAAGAACCTTCTTTCAATTGACCACGTCTTTGGGCGAATTCCAGGAGCAATTTCATATGAGCTCTTTTCAACAGTGGCTTTCTCTTTGCCATACAGCTTTAACTGGTGAAGAACTTTTAACTCCTTCAGAATGGTCGTGGGTGTCTTGGTGGCCTCTCTCACCAGTCTTCTTCTTGCTCGGTCACTCCAGGCAGATTTGGCTTTACCCAGTGTTTTTGAAATAACATGATGGTTTTTCACCATTTTCTCAGCTTCAGAATGGCATGTTTTTTCTTCCAGTAGATAGTTCACTGGTCTTTATGTTGGTCTACCCTTCTTAACTACAAATGCAGTCTTCATAGGTGAACACCAAAGCTTAATTTTAAGCTTACTACAAGCCTCATTTACCCATTCATACAGGCTTTATTCTATGTTTTAAGCGTATCGTAAATATCATACACACCCACTCAGATGGATTATTCAGAAACAATTGGGGGTTCAGCGTCTTGTCCAAGGATCCTTTGGCATGTAGGCTGAAGGAGCTGGGGATCAGACCATCAGCTTCTGTTTCAAGGACATCCCATTCTACCTCCTGAGCCACAGCCACCTCATATTCATCCCACAAATGTCCTCAGTACACAGCAAAAACAAATTAATTTGACTTATTTCACTACTTTTGGAGGGGACTGCAGCTTGTTCACTGAGCTTTCACTTCTTCAGACTGTTTCCCTGCACCTTAGAAATAGATGGAAGCAGAATCGGTTTTTAAAGAATCTGGTCATAACTACAGTTTAAACATTTTACCTTCAACATTTTTATATTTCCTGCATTAACTTCCCACCTCTCTGAGAATGAGTTCAGGCTCACAAATATAACAGTGTGCTGGGTGTGTATACATACTTGCGGCAGACCATCTTGTCACAGTTGTACTTTTGAGCCAGCTGCCTCAGAGATGGCTCAATGATGCCCCCTCTCAGACGCAGGACAAGGTGGAGGGTGGACTCTGAGACAGAAAAGAAATGGATAAATTACCATTATAAGACAACTTTAAAACCTGAAACAAAAGTAGCTTGACACCATGGTATACCTTTCTGAATGTTATAATCTGACAAGGTGCGTCCATCCTCAAGCTGTTTTCCAGCAAAGATGAGACGCTGTTGATCAGGGGGGATACCTTTGAGGGAAAACATTTCTCACATTAGACGCACAAAGTAACTTAATGGGTTCAGCTACCATGGGGATTTTTCTATAGTTTCAAGTATAATATAAATTTTACTTTATTTAAATATCGTCATAGAGGTAAATACTGACATTATCACCTGAATCCTCATTCATGTAAAATTTCATATCCTGTAATGTAATTCCTCATTAATTAAATTGAAGTAAAATTAGAATGTTTAATTTTTGTGCTGATGGAAAGAACCATATTTTAGTGTAGTTTAGAGCAATAACATCTCAAATATTCTCTTTGTAAAAACAACCTAATTCCAAAAATGCTGGGAAGACTTAATGCATTTATTTGCAAATCTCATGAACCAATATTTTATTCACTAACGAACTTAAACATTAAAACATATCAAATGTTGCAAGTGAGACATTTTACGATTTCATGAAAAATACTAGTTAATCTTAAATTTGATGGAACACATCTCAAAAAAGTTTAGACAAGGGCAACAAAAGGCTGGAAAAGTAAGTGGTACTAAAAAGAAACAGCTGGAGGAACACCTTGCAGCTAATTAAGTTAATTTGCACCTGGGCAGTAATGTGATTGGGTATAAAAAAGAGCCTCTCAAAATTAAAGATGGCCAGAAGATCAACAATCTGCCAGAAACTGTGTCTACAAAGTATGGAGCAATTTCAAAATAATGTTTCTCAACATAAAATTGTAAAGACTATTCAATCATCTACAGTACACAAACTCATCAAATGATTCCGAGAGTCTGGAGACATCTCTGTGCACAAGAGACACGGCCGAAAACTAATACTGGATGCTGGTGATCTTCAGGCCCTCAGGCATCACCGCATTGCAAGCAGGCATGATTCTGTCCTAGAAATTATGGCAAAGGCTCTGGAACACCTCCAGATATCATTGTCTGTGAACACAGTTCACCGTGCCATCCGCAAATGCAGATTAAAGCTCCATCATGCAAAGAAGAAGCCATATGTGAACATGATCCAGAAACATCTCCAACTTCTCTGGTCCAAAGCTCGTTTAAATGGACTGAAGCAAAGTGGAAACTGTTCCGTGGTCAGATGAATGGAAATTTGAAAATCTTTTTGTAAATCATGGACGCCGTGTCCTCTGGACTGAAGAGGAGAGGGATCATCCATCTTGTTATCAGTACTCAGTTCAAAAGCCTGCATCTCTGATTAAAGGGGACGTATTAGTGCCAGTAATCAGGGAAGACCTTGCATATTTCAGCAAAACAATGCTAATCCTAACAGTGCAGCTATTATAATAGCATGACTTTGTAGCAGAAGAGCAGAAGCACTGGACTGGCCTGCTGCAGTCCAGACCTTTCACCAATTTAAAACTTTTGGTGCATCATGAAATGCAAAATATGACAAAGACATAAAACTGTTAAAAACAGGAATCCTATATCAGACAAGAATGGGATAACATTCTTCTCCCAAAGGTCTAGCAGCTGGTCTCATTAGTTCCCAGATGTTTGTAGACTGTTGTTAAAAGAAGAGGCCCTGTGCCAATTTTTTGAGCTATGTTGCTTCGTCTATTTTACAGTGTCCCAAACTTTTAGGAATTTGGGTTGTATGTTAGAGCCTGAAGCTTTTCTGCCTTTTTTACTTTACAAAAAATATGGCAAACAAAAACAAGAGTACCTTTATATTTATAGCACCTTTAAAAATAGAGTTTACAAAGTGCTTTGATAGAAAGGTAAAAAATAGAATACTGAATTTAAACAGAAAGTAGGAAATTCAAACAAAAAATAGTAAACTACAACAGACAAAATATTCAAGAAATTCTAAAATTGAGACAAAAACAAATAAAAATTGATGAGATAGTAAAAGAATGATATAAACCCTATAACAAAAATGTGGTTTTAGAAGTGATTTGAAGGAAATGACTAATATTGGGAGTGATACCTTCTCAGGCATGTTGTTGTCCCAGGTTTTTCATGCTTGGGGTAAACAACATACTACAGTACTGAGTAGCCTACCTTCTTTGTCTTGGATTTTGGCTTTGAGATTCTCAATAGTATCACTGGGCTCCACCTCAAGGGTAATGGTTTTACCAGTCAGTGTTTTAACAAAAATCTGCATCTTTGGATACTAAAAAGAAGATAGAAAATGTGTCCACGATGAGATTTAAAACAAAAACATGCAGGAAAGCCTTAAGTCATGCTAAAAGCCAGATGAGTTAACACTCTTAAACACGATGTCAGGTCTGTTCTTGCACTGACAAGTTACTTCCTTGCATTTATACGTATCCAAATAGCTCTATTTGTGGATTTTTTTTAAAATTTTCAGTGGGTTTGTAAGAACAGCCCGCATAGTGATAAGTTTTTCTCAATACTTATTATAAAAGAAGACAAATATAAGCTCAAAAATGCATTCATACAGTCAATAATCAATGAGATAATAATAATCAGTAAGATAATACTGTAATACTGCAGCCTAGTTTAATTTTCACACATAAATGGTCACTTCGGAAGGTAATGAGAAGAAAAAATCACACTTACTGTTCAGCAGCAGCTCGGAAAAACAGGAATTCGATGAACACTACCCTGCGCTTAAGAGGGAGAACAAGTTCATCCAGTGCTTTTTCATCTGCCCCGCATGAAAGTCACAGGTGCTAACATGTTTTTGATTCTTTGACAGTACACACTCTAATGTTTGACAATAAAGCAGTTGATGGAAATACAGCTCCATTTAGAATTATAAAATACAGCAATGAACAAATAGTAATATTTAAAAAAGTATAAATGTGAGTCATCCTTCAGTGAACTTAAACCATCAACCTTTTGGTTAACAGCTGAATGTGCTAACCAATTCTAAAGGAGCGGGAAGTAATTTAGTATTCTGATGCTGATTCTGAAAGAGGAAGAAAAAAGAGATGGGAAAAAAGAAGAAAAAGGGCAAATCAGAGGGAAAAAGTAGGGAAATTAATGTTCTATGATTTATCAATCAAACACCAAAGTTTTTAAATGTTGCTATATATTACAAATTATTTTAAATACTTTCTTTTTTAATTCTATACATATTTAACTGAGAGAAGAGTAGATTCCAAGGTCACCAGTTCAGTCCTGGTGTCCCCAGAAATTTTAATTATGACTATATACTGAACAGTTTACATTTTAATAATGGAAATCATGTCATTTGTTTACACATTATTATTATTATTATTATTATTATTATTATTATTATTATTATTATTATTATTATATCTGGTCACTGAGCCAGCGGTGCAGCATAATCCAATGGGCTGTTCCACAGAGCAACAATGCTGTTCACCTCAACTTTGCCAGAATATAGCAGGACATGCATGACAGTGTACAGAAATAAAATTAGAAGACAAATGTTTCTGACCTGCCGCACTACATTTAGTCCAGTTTGAGAATCTTAAAGTCATTTCAGCCTCAGACTCACTCAAATATTCACATCTTCATGGTCCAAACTAAGATAACATTTTTCCATCAGTGTGGCCAATTACTTATTGACAAATGATTGCAGATCAGTCTGTAATGTGTCTAATGCTTTACAGATATATTTTATTTAAACAGTGGTGCTACAGTAACACACAGTAAATATTTCGGAGGAACCGAGTGTCAGCCTAACAGCTGTCTTACTGTCCACAGACTCACAGAGTTAGAAAGATGGAGCCTATAGATTTTATTCTGAGCTGATAATAAATCATAGATGTAATCCTTCCACTGATGACTCACTGATAATAAAAGCACCCTTGTTAGGTATAAAATATAGAAATGTAGTCAGCTGGTTCAGGTGTAGCAGGAAGGGCAAAGTCAGAGAGAAACTCAGAGTTTGTTAATGAAAACCTGCCAGCGAGCAGGTTAGGTTCACTGAGTGTGTCACCCTGGTAACTGATTCAGAGTTTAAGTTAACCCTCTTCCTGGAACAGAAAACCAAGATTTTCCCTTAAGTCAGGGTAAATAAATTAAGAACTTTAGCACAGTCTGCTTTCTGGAATAAGGTCCTGGCACATCCTGGATGCAAGTGACATGATGTTTCTGCATACACCAGATGTGCTCCATATTCACTTGGCCTATCAGTGGTGCACCCATAAAATCTCTGCCATTCCCTTGCAAGTTCCTGTAATTGGTGGTCAAGCTGCCAGTGTCCACTGCCTTAATTATCATTTCAGATTGTTCACAAACTGAGTGTTAAATCGTTCAAATACAATAAAGTTTATTGAAGAAATTACAACCTATCTTCATTTCTGTATCCTGATAAATACATTATTCCTATTTATCACATTAGACCTAAAGCAGTTAGCACTCACTGATACCTCCAAAAGATTATGTTTTTTTAGACATTAGGTAAGGCAGTAAATAGCACACATATAAAATAATTGTATGTCATCATTAATGACAACAACAATGCGTACATGAAAATATATATCTTATATAGTAAAAGTGTGCATGTGCCAACCTGTGTGCAGCCTGTTACAAATGGTCAGTTTCTTTCTCTCATCTTTTAAGTTTATCTTGCTTTTTAGATTTCTGAGTCTATCTTTAACTGTTTACATTTGCCCCTCTCAAAATGCTGACTGACAACGTTTTTGGTGCCTTTGTCACTCCTGGATCACTTTGCTTTTCATCAGGACAGGGGAACACAGGGGATCATAATGGCCTTCTTCTTCTTCTTCTTCTTTCAGCTGCTCCCGTTAGGGGTTACCACAGTGGATCATCTGCCTCCATCTCATCCTATCCCTTGCATCCTCTTCCCTCACACCCACCCTCTGCATGTCCT
>VUQH01081389.1:0-18479 GCA_015106775.1 Etroplus canarensis | reverse complement strand
TGAGATGTTCACTGGGAGTGACCAGGATGGACAGGATTAGAAATGAGTCCATCAGAGGGACAGCTTGGGCTGAGATGGTTTGGACATGTTCAGAGGAGGGATAGTGGACATATTGGACAAAGGATGTTGAAGATGGAGCTGCCAGGCAGGAGGAGAAGAGGAAGACCACAGAGAAGGTTGATGGATGTAGTGAAGGAGGACATGCAGAGGGTTGGTGTGAGGGAAGAGGATGCAGGGATAGGGTGAGATGGAGGCAGACGATCTGCTGTAGCGCCCCCTAACAGGAGCAGCTGAAAGAAGAAGAAGAAGAAGAAGAAGACTGGAGGAGGTGTAGAAATTTGCCACAGCATTAGCTTATTAGTCCTTCGGCAGGATGAGCTAAAAATATGTGTATGTACCATTAAAAGAATCTCAGGAAATATACCTCATAATTTTTCTGAACTGAGCCTTTGATTTACTGTCCAAAATTCTGCCAATTTTTTGGATTTGGTTATATTATGATGAGAAATAAATAAATTACCAGCTCTCCGTTATGATATAAAATGCACACCTATGTCTTGAAGAACACAAATGCCCAGAATAAGCACAAGCAATTAGAGTGCAATCAAATAGCTGGCGACAGTACAGTCACAGATACTCACACACACACACACACACAAGCAGAGGAGACTAAAGTCTGGCGACAGAGAGAGGTGGCATTTTGACAGTATGTCTCTCAGGCATGCTGACTCCGAGCCCTGATGAGACGGCTGAAGTCTGCCTGGTGGAGTTCATGACATACAAACAGAAACAGCAGACAGTAAAAAGCACTTGGCAGTTCTCCAGCACATGCATTTCCATCGCCAGTGGCTCTCTCTCCTTTGGAGGGTTTTTGAAGTAAGTCCATTAAGGTCGACTCAGTTTTCCCCTTCAAAATCAGTGATCATAAATAAATAAAAAAAAAAATCTCTTGTGCATGAAGGAATCTCACAAAGGATTTAGTGTTTTCCATCCAGGCAATGTTTGTATATGAAATCTTACCCTTATTTTTATGACAAAGATTGCCAGGTTTGTGAGTCATTCAAGCATTTTTATCTAATATTTTGACCATATGGACGAGTCAGGCAGCTGGCAGGCACTGACACTGTCAAGGTCTGTTACAGATATGAGGTGAAGGATTATTCAATTGTATTGCATTTGTACAATTATGAAGTAAACTGGGGCCTGCAGTTTGAAGGTAGTAGAGTTTAATGGTTACTGGCAGCCCGCTGGAATCGGTTCACAGTGGGCAGAGTGGCAGAATCTGGATGATTGATTGATAAAACCTTCAGTGCTGGCTGACTGATCAGCAGCTTATATCTTAGTGTGATAGCTTTAGCAAACAGGTTTTAATCCTACCAAACATACAGAGATCAAATAGAAAAGATGAATTTAACCACTGTGATGTTACTCATTGGTCCGTAGTTTTGTTTTTAAGCCTCGACTTAAACATTACGGAGATTTCCTTGTTGTTATTTAGAAGTGACCATATTTAGATAAGAGGTGGCATAGACAGATATCTGTGAACCAGCTCTAAATAAAACGCAGGCAGAATTTTACTCTAAAACTGGAACTCAGACTTCTTGGATAGGCTGTCAGGACAATGCAGCAAACTTCGATTAAAACCGCTCCAAAAGACACCAGTACCACAAACAGGGGTTAGAGCTCAAGTTGGCTTGAAGTGGGCGAGATATGACCCTGGTTTGATTCCAGGTGGGGACACAAGTCCCTCTCACCATGGAGGGTTGCGTCAGGAAGGGTAAAACCTCTGCCAAATTACCACTGCTGATTGATCCACTGTGCTGACCCCTTGGGGAGAATACAAGGAAGCAGGTGAAGATACATGTAAATCTGCCCACACACCTAATCATTCATAACTTTAAGCCTTGATTAAATCTTAAACAAAAGGAAAAAATCAAGCCCCATGCAGTTCTCAAGAGCAAGGGTATTAGCTATAATCTAAAAACTAAAAAAAAAACAGTCTTCTTCTTCTTCTTCTTCTTCTTCTTCTTCTTCTTCCCCCTCCCTTTAGGGCTCAGCTGCCTCCAGGTGATCAAACCAGACTAAACATGCTTATTTCTGCAGTAAAATTGGTCATTTTAATCTGGGAGACAACCAGGAATTGCTCATTACTCCCGCCAACCCCAAGTGGTCGCCGAGGAAACTGCAGTTTTTGACTTCATCTTTGAGCCTTGGAGGTTACTACTTGCTAGGAATCCCAAATGTAGCCAACCATGAGACAAAGCTAATTCCTGCTTGAAAATAAAAATCAGAGGGGGGAAAAAAAAAGATTGTCTTAAAAATTTGTTTCATATACAATTTTAGTTGGGTTTGTTTTTTCTTTTTTTTTTTTAAGTTTTTTTCCAAATGCCTGAAAGAAGTCTGGGGAGTAAATGTTTAACTCATTCACCCTTTAACTACAGTCCTGGGTAAGTAGTGTTTGGTAGCATAATAATGATATTCATGAATGACTGAATAAATAAAATAAATGAAAACATGAATGACTACATACAAGGCTTTAAGTTTTCCATAACTATATATCTGTCAAAACTGAGTCAAACTATTTAACACATTTTTTTTCAGCTTGAGTTAGAGAGGCTACATATTTCCTTTTTATATGTTAAGCAAATCCTTTGTTGTCTTATACTCCAGATGGATTCGATCATTTAGCTATCCTGTATGACCAAAATCACTTAAAACTTCTCTTGTGTGAGTATTAGGATGGCTGCATTTTTAAGCAAACAGCACACTGTCAGGAGAATTTGTTGCTGCTTGTCCTTAAGCAAGAGGCTCAAGCACAATGACATCGCTCTGTATATCACAGGTCCCAATCCCTGCCACGATAAATGCCATGATCGGTGGAGATTCACATGATTGGATGAATGACAAGTGAAAGGAGAGATTAGAGGATGCAGACAGAGAGGGATGGGATTATCTAGCCATTTCTTCGAGGCCCTGAGCATTAGCATTTCCATGTGCCGCAGCATAGACTGCTGATGGTGGATAAAACCTTTATAATGCAGGTCTGCCGTGCTAGAGTAAACATGCTCTCTTGGCTGGTCATGGTTCTTTCCTCTATTACTTGGATAGCTTTATTCGCCCATTTACAGACTGAATCTATTTAGGTGACTGGAGATACTGTTATCGCTGGCAATTTTCTTTCTTTCTATCATTCTCTCTTTTTTCCTTCTAATAATATTCTCTCTGGTCCCATAGCCCGGAAGAGGTTACTGGAGCTCAGTAAGTGCTGGTAGCAGTCATTCTTCTGTGTCCTGCCTGCTGTTTGGCTTCTCACCGGCACTAAAAAGGCAGATTTCATCACCTAGTGCTGGCTTGTCCTTCTAGTGTAACATAAAATTGATTTTAATAAGCAGTTTGTTTCAAATTCATCATCAAACACCCCAGACCCTTTATACCCTCACGTCACCTTTTATGTTCGTGTCCCAGAATAAGAATCCTTTAATAATCCCAAGTGGTTATTGTTTAGTTTTAGAATGTTTGTTTCTTTTTCTGTAATTTAATTCAAAAAGGTAAGCTGTCATATATTCTATATTCATTACACATAATGTGAAATATTTCAAGCCTTTTTGTTTTATTTTTGATGATTATGGCTTACCCTGGAGTATCCAGTGTCTGGAATTATTTATTTATTTATTTTATTTGGGTATTTTTTCTTAGTCTAGCTCAGTACACACAACCACAATAGTGGGGGAAACTTTTGACTTGATAATTGTCCAAATGACGGTCATCGACCCCTACACATGGAGGCTAAGCCACAAAAGGTCATTGCTGAAAATGCTGGCTGTTCAGAGTGCTGGATCGAAGCATGGAAAGTTGACTGGAAGGTGAAAGTGTTGCAGGGAAAAGTTGCACAACTATCAGGGATGACTGCAGTCTTCAGGAGGCCACAGGAGGCCTCCAACCGCCAGAGGCAAGTGTCGAACCTGCACCACATCAGCAGCCCTCTGGTTCCCAACCATCCACTGCCGCGCTCAGGAGTAGACTGAGGCTGGTGTCGGTGCGGCAAGGGCCACCGTGCACAGACATTTTCAAGGGGCTACAGCTGTAAATGTTCAATGGACTGGTACTTATATAGCGCTTTTCTACTCTATCTGAGCACTCAAAGCGCTTTTTACTACAAGCCTCATTCACCCAGTCACACACACAATCATACATCAGCGCAATTAACTATCACACACACATTCTCACTCCCATGTGATACGTCGGGAGCAATTTGGGGTTCAGTGTCTTGCCCAAGAACACTTTGACATGTAGAAGTCAGGGATTGAACCGCCAACCTTCATGTTGAGAGACGACCCACTCTACCTCCTGAGCCACAGCCGCCCCAACTGGCCCGTTCTTTATACAACGCCACTGCTGAAACAGAGTTGTCAGAAACACCTTACCTTGGCCTAAAGAGAAAAAGACCTGGATTGTTGCTCAGTGGTCCAAAGTCCTCTTTTCTGATGAACGTGAATTTTACATTTCATTTGGAATTCTAGCTCCTAATGACTGGAGAAAGAGAATGAAGAGGCACAGAATCCAAGGTGTTTGAAGTCCAGTGGGAAGTTCATGCAGTCTGTGATGATTTGTGGCGCCATGTCACCTGGTCACCTTGGGTGATGGTTGGTCCACTGCGTTTTATCAAGTGCAAAGTCAACACTGCCATCTACCAGGAGATTTTAGAGGACTTGATGCTTCCATTTGCTGACAACATCTCCAGAAGGACTCAGCACCTGTCCACAGTGCCACAGCTACTACCAAATGGTTTTGGACCATGTTACTCTGCTTGATTGGCTAGCCAACTTCTCTGACCTGAACCGCGTAGAGAATCTGTGGGGTACTGTCAAAAGAAAGATGAGAAACAGCCCACCCAAAAATGCAGATGGGGCTGAAGGCCACTATCAAAGAGGGCAGAACCACAAGCTGATCACCCCCGTGTCATGTTGCATTGATGCAGTAATTTCTGGTAAAGGAGCCCCAGCCTAGTATTGCATGCATAAATGAACTTACTTTTCATTGATTGTACATTTCTGCATTGTAAATCCTTTATGGATTGATCTTAGCAAACGTTCTAATAAACTGAGATATGGGATTTCTGATTTCCATGAGCTATGAACCTTAATCATCAACACTAAAACAAAAAAAAAGGATTGAAATATTTCAGTTTGTGTACTGAATACGGATCACATGTGTATTATATGAATTCAGTTAAAAAAGAGAACTTTTACCAACGTTTATTAAATTTTACTAGCCCAACTTTTGGATTCATACCGGACCGGACTTTTTTGGATTACTCACCAACACCAGATAGGGCAAAACTGGGCAAATCAAGTGATCACCAGTGTTTATCAAATTGGAAAATATATGGAAACATTGACATTAATGTTCAAGAAAATATCACAAACTAATCTGAATCCAGATATCTTTCTGCATCCACAGACCCAGTTCAGTTCAGACTGCTGTTAATTCTGTTATCAAAATTTTACAGTATTGTGTTCAATACATGCCACTTGTCAGTTATGTGATTATAAGTAATATCACTCTTCTTGTCAAACAGGATAATAATTAATAGAGACAAGTTTTCTACGAGGATGATTTTCTTGAAACTAGGCTGTCCAAATCAAAAACTGCTATTTGAATAGAAATATTACATTAAGGTTTCAAAAAGAAACCACCAACATTTTTCCAGACTTGAAAAAGTAATTTTATGATTATAAAAATACCATAGGCAGTAGATGTTAAGTTTCTGGGAGCAGAACCATATTATCTGAAAAGAACCAAGCTGCACCACAAGGAATTCAAAACCATTTACAGAAAATGTCTGTAAAATAATAATAAAAAAACAAGCGAAATTGTGATGCTGCCTGATTGAAAAGGGATCTCTGTGAAGACACCAGAGTGATTGCTGTGTCTACCTTTCTGTCTGCCTTCCTTCCCTCGTGTTACTTATCTCCCGCCTCTTCTGTCATACTGAGCAACTCGGGCCTAATTTTCTGTATTCTCATTTGCTTCTTGAGTTCCCAAAGTTGCACAGAGTGATTTCAAAACTTTTTCTACCTCGTCTCTATGTGCGAAAAGAAAACAACTGAATAATAAGTGCATATCAAGACATGGAGTAAAACACAGGCAGACATAACTGTGTTGAGCTAGCTCTGCTCGTCTATGCTAACCAGCCTCCTTTCGAAACAAACACACCTTGATGGAAATTGAAAATCAGCATGACTTAAAATGCATCCCCTTTAAATCTAGCTGCCTGTAACCTTTTACTCCAACATTGATTTACAACCAGGTGATACATCTTCCCGTCAGAGCTCAGTCATCTCTGATGGAAGGAAATATTGATGATCAGTTAACTTACTAACTGACTCGACACTGTCAAATTTGATCCAGTTCCGCCAAGTAATATAGAAAATGTATTAAGAAGAAAGCTGGATCAAAGAATTGTTGAATATGCTCTCTGTTTAAGGCTTACAGCTCTGGGTTGTGATGTCCTGGGTGGAGAGATCTCAACCTTCAGACACTTCTTATTTTAACTTCAGAAACTGACTCTGTTGGAGGGGAGCAGCTCGTTCTCCATGAATAAATCATAGGGCTTGGAGTTATCAGTAAGTCTAACTGCTGGATTATACTAAGCAATCCATAATGTTAGTGTTGTCTGTGCTGCAAAGTGCATTTCCTACAATGTCTATCGAATGGGACTGCCACAGGTTTGAACTGGGGTACAGTACTGCCGTTCTGTCAGGTACTGCTGGCATCACGGAGGCATGCACAGGGCGCCTCTTGGTTCCCGTGCCTTGACATACAGGCAAAAGCGATATTGAACATAAAGAGATAAAATCTGACAAGATGGTTCATTTAAGTATGATCTAACCTTCACATCCATCCATCTCTGCTGCTTATCTTGGTCTGGGTTGCAGGGGCAGCAGTCTAAGCAGAGACCAGATCAGAGCTCTCCTCCTCCAGCTCTTTCAGGGGGACACAGAGTTGTTGGCAAGCCGGCTGAGCGACATAATCTCCCCAGTGGGTCTTTGGTCAGTTGGACACGCCTGAAACGCTTCAGCCCGGAGGTGCCCAGGTGGCATCCTAGCCAGATGTGTGAACCACCTCAACTGGCTCCTTTCAATGTGGAGGAGTAGCAGCTCTGCTCTGAGCTACTCTGATCTCAGAGAGGCAGGCACCCTTTGGCGAAAGCTTGGAGGTGCTAATTCTCATCCATCCCCTTCTTACTCAGCTGCAAACATCTTCAGCGCCAACTAGAGGTTGTGATTTAATGAAGCGGACAGAACCATATCATCTGCAAAATGTAGAGATTGTGACACCACCAAATCTGACACCCTCCACCTCTAGGCTGCACCTAGAAATTCTGTCCATGAAAAGTTTGAACAGAATTGGTGGCAAAGGACAGCCCTGGAAGGGTCCGACAGCTGAGTCTGATTTATTCCCGGCAATGTGAAGCAAGCTCTTGCTAGGGTTGTAAGCCTCGACACTCCATAGTCCTGAAGCACCCCCCCCACAGGACAACCTGAGGTTCGTGGCTGAATGTGATCTGCAGGTCCACCAAACACACTTAGACTGGTTGGAAAAACTCCCATGCACCCTCAAAACTCCTGGAGAGGATAAAGGACTGGTCCACTGTCCCACAGCCAGGATAAAACCACATTATTCCTCCTGAATCCCAACGGCCAGACTGTCCTCTCTAGAACCCTGGCATGACTTTCCCAGGGAGGCTGAGAAAAATATTTAAAGATTCCTTTTTTTTCAGAAACATCTTCATTGTTGTTTTTTTTTTGTTCTTCAGATTAAAACCTGTTTTTGATGACTCTAACTGGAAAACTGAGAGCCATGGATCATCACACTGTTGATGTATGTGTATCTTCTGGCATCACTTGCTAATAACAGAAATGATAAGTGTTTGGAAGGAGCAGACCATTTTAGGCATTCAAAGTGAAGGTTTGTCATTTGAACTATCACGCCAAATATATTTGCTCTGTGACATTAATAACAAAGCTATGACAAAATAGTTACAGTAGGCCTGTGCATTTCTTTCCTTCAAAGAGCTTCCAAAGCCAGACACTGACACACCAGGATTGAGTGTGGGAGGTTCTTATCTCGCCACTGCTTAACACAATGCTGGGGGAAGACGTTGGCAGGACTAGAGACGTCAGCTCGGCAATGAAAATGTGGCAGCCTGAACAATGTTGCAGAGGCATAAAACCTCTCACTGAATATAAATGGGGAAACCTGCGAGATAGCTCTGTAGAAAATATCATCTGTCACTGCCAAGTTTGCATAGTCTAAGCAGGTTTTCTAAAAAAGGTTTGCTTCGTTTGACTGCAAAGGCAGCAGTCGGCCAGGAGGAAAAAGAAGAACAGCAGTGCTTGTTCTTGTGAAATTTTACTTCGAGCGTGTAGCAGCAGTAATGTCAAACAAGGGGAAGGCCATTTTCCGAGATGATGCATTGCTTTTCTGACCTGAAGGGCCCGCATTTCGAGAGAATGAGGAGCTCTAGTTAACAACAAATTTCCATGTCGTTAACTAGCACTTCTCAGCTGTGATACCCGACACAGAGCCTGCGAGAGCCAGGAACAGGAGAGAGGAGCTTGGCAACGATGAGGCGGAGCCGCTGGCATCCATCCTTCTCAGCCTCGCAGTATGTGCATGGGAAACACACACACACACACACACACCACCATTCAACACACAGTCATTGGAAGGCTGTCATCTAACTCACATTAGGGCTTCAGACACACACTTTGAACATGTGCCATGCATGTGCACACATACCCACACATACTAATGAGGAGTACGGCTGGTAACAGTGCCAACATCACAAAAACTCCCTCACTGCACCCTGCCCGCCTCTCTGTTCTCACTGTTTCCAAGGAGACAGCAGCACATTGGTATTCTGGAGGGACACTTCATAAGCAATTGTGAGCGAAAGAAAGAGAGAGAGTGCAAGAGAGAGGAAGAAAGCATAAAGATAGAAATGGTGCAGAGAATAAAGATACATAAGTACACATGTGTAGCGAGAGTGAAAACGGATAGACATTGTGCAAAAATGCATGGCTGATAGATGTAGATTTGCATTCACCGCAGCTTCCCTGAAACCAGCTCAAATGATGTAACGATGCCATATGTAAGTGGACACAACCGAAGCATGCCCCTTGCTGGCTGTTATGAACAATCCCCGTTCTGAGTTAACGTTTATCCAAGCCCTGTGATAGTTACAGTCATGACTCAGGCAGATGCAGGATAAGAAGAGCTTCCTTACCCATAAACTCGATGCCCAGGTGATCTGTTGTTTCAGGCAACAGGAAGGAAAGGAGAGGGAGAGAGAGAGAGAGAGAAACAGACATTATTAAGAATAGTGCGTTAGCATTGTGTCACAGTATACAGCCAGATATTCTATGACATTTTCTGCCATGCGAGATGTTGTGTGTGGATTTTGTCTGTTGTCACATGGACTCAGAAGACACATGCTAGTAAAATTACAAAGAATGCGAGACATGCGTCAGGACCCTCAGTCCTGAATGCTTCCTCAGTCAGCTTCACATTATGAACACAGGAGTTGTTTTACATGGAAAATTTCAGAAAGTTGATCCCACGTAATCCAGTGCTCAAACCAAGAATTACTAACATTTGAACTGAAATGTGATGGCTGCATTGAGGGCTTTGCTCATGCTGTCAGTCAAATTGGATCAACCCACACCGACACAGCCCAGATGAATCACAGTAGCCGAGATCCTGAGTGATAAACTTGGCTCAGAGAATTAAAACTGTCAAGCTTGTTTAATTTTTTTCTTTTTGTTTAAAAGAACAAGTTTCCTCAGTGAGGAAAGAATGCCCCTGTAAATTCAGATTTAAGGCGTGTGCGCATATACACCGAGGAGAGCAATCTGTACCACGCATCTTTGCAGATCATGGTATTACCCAGTTGTGAGACTTTCCTCGCAGACAAATATTTTCTGTATTTCTACATTCAGATGAGGTGCTTTGTAATCTTTTGCCTGTAGCTCAGCTTTCTGACCTTCACGTTTCTGCAGACACAGGTAAATATAATATGGACAGATGCCAGAGAAAGACTTCAAGTCCACTGAAAGAACCCAGGCTTCATGTTACATAGCAGAGCTCCTCAGCTTGACACACCGGGACCTTTCCTGGAGGCCTTCTCTAAAAATACCCATCAATGCTGGTGCACTCCCCTAAACCGGCAGTTTGCGTAGTTTTGTCTCTGCATCCTAGAAACAAAATGTGTGTTAGCAAAACTGCATCTGCAAATATGAAATGACTGAACTAGTTTTTCTATAATAAGGATTAGAAAATGAACAAGACATAAAACGTGTCACTGATGTGAGTGCAGTAAAAACTCTTAAGGTCAGAGTAGGCTTCATATTGTTTTAGAGAGTGAGCCTTTGACTGGCATTTACTTTAAATTAACCACCTTTTATTCCTAAACTTAACCAAAGTGTTCGCCTAACCCTGATCACTCAGTTCATTTACTCGAGACAAAATAGTTTTAAATGCAGTTACAGCACAATAGTGTAAACTAGAGAAAAGGATGCAAAGGACGGGATGAGATGGAGGCAGATGACCCACTGTGGTGACCCCTACAGGCAGCAAGAAGAAGAGGAAGAAGACGATTCAGGTGGGCCTCAAACTCAAATCAGCTGATCTCAGTGCCAGCCCATGAGCTAATGGCTAAGCTGATACCTTTCTACACATGCAACTGGCAACACCACTACAGTCACACACCAGTATTTCATTGGACCATCTTTAGCTTTGGTGATGGCTTGTATTCCCTTTGGCATTGTTGCGATAAGCATCCAGAGTAGCCAATGTATTGGTATTGTTATAATGGTGATGGGAGAGTTGCACCACTGCGTCAAGTCTTCTCAAGAAGATCTGAAAGATTCTCATCGCCATTAAGGTCTGGAGTGTGTGGTGGTCAGTCCACGCCTGCTCCCTGAACGTCTCTTTTACAGTCTGAACCTGATGAATCCTGGCATTGGTGCTCCGGATTACTTGTGGCATCAGGAAAGAAAAAAAAGACACTGATGGAGAAACCTCCTCACTCAGTATATTCAGGAAGTAAGATGAACTCATTTCTTGGCTACATAACATTGTTGAACCTCAGCCTGACTAACTGAAGCAACCCCAGGTCACAACATTGCCCCCACAGGCTTGCACTGGGCATAACAGGTTTGGATGCACCCATCACTCTGGAGTAGGGTAAATCTGGACTCGGCAGACCGCATGATCTTTTTCCAAAGCTTCAGAGTCCAATCTTCATGCTCCCTAGTAAACTGAAACCTTTTTTTCCCAATTAGCCTCACTGATACGTGGTTTTCATCAGGCTAGTTTTTATCCTTTGAATTGACTTTCACTATGAAACATTGCCATGAGTTCTACTTTTGATTTTTTACCATTTAATTTCACCAGTCGTGTGAAATCAAACCAAACGTGTGACGAAGAAGATTTCACCAAACGTGTGCGTGATCTCTGATCACTGAGGATTTTTTTTTCTAACCACAGTGCTTTTTCAAGGATGGCTCAGTCCTATCCTTCCAGGTTTTAATAATTCATTGGAGAGTTCTGAACCCAGTTTTAGTAGTTTCAGCATGATTTTAGTTGTTTTCTTGGCTTTGACCAATAATTTGACCCTTCTGAAACAGAGAAACATCTTTTCCATGACCACAGGTTATGTCTTCTGACATGGTTGTTTAAGAAATGCAAACCTACTCACTGCATCAGTTAGAGTTAAATAGTTCGCTGCCAGTTGAAACATGTCACTGCAGTAATTATCTAGCAGAAGGCTCTAACCTATTTCCTTAGTGAAATCCAAGTTGTTGTTTTCTTTTTTGACCAGGCGGTGTATATTAGTCACACTACATAAGCTGCTTTCGCCTGCCCAGTTTCTGTGCAGCTGCAAGCCACTTTTCAACCCACCTCCACCCCAGCTCCTCCTGCCAGGCTGTGTCTGACTTAATCGGCATCATCTGTTGTTATTGGTGCCTGGTCTGTTCTGTGCTGGGGTCTTGCCGCTGCCCTCCCTGCCTCCAGCTTTTCATGTATGCAGAAAGACGCCATGCTGTCAGATATATTTACTGCAAATGGACGTAAACATCTTCTTTTGACTACAGCGGTCTGGACGAAAGTCTAGAAATATGTCAGCAATTTGATGTCCAAAGCATATCATGGAAATACAAGGTCAGAGGTCATTTTGAACATTAACTATAAATGGCTCCAATCTTTCTACATGAAAGCCCCAATTACATTTTTGTAGCAGTTTCCCAGGCAAGTATAAATGGGTAGCTACGGGTTTCTGTCATGATCCTGGCAGCATTTCTCCCTCCATTTCCCCTCCATCATCTTTCCTGTTGTTGTTACCAGCCGGTCGCTCACCTCTTTTCACTTCTCACTTTTTAATCTTCCGTTCTTTTAATCATCTCCTTTCCTGGCATCTTAGTACCAGGAGACGAGGAAAAGACGCAAGGACAGGATTCAAGGCGACAGGCATTAACTCAGTGAGCCATCATTGCCGCTGAGCTGTCATTTTAAAATAATGCCAATTTATAATGAGGAGACAATGCTTTTATTTCAGATTACTACTGTTATTTATGATATCTGTCAGATGAGCATGACAGTGTTTATCAAAACAAACCTTTCATTTTAATTCAGTTCCCAACATCGCCCAATATGACAAGAATGCACAGCCCTAATGTATTCATGCATTTAATGACTGCAGACTCTGATCATTTGCACAATCACAGTCTGATTACTCAAATGATCATTTTAATAATGACTTCTTTGTAAAATCCTTACTGTGGTTTACGTAGTCCAGCTGTATGTCGTGCCTGTTTTGTGTGACATGGGTGAACAGATTTTCTCACACCTGTACTTACTCAGTATCTCCTCTTTCTTCTCCAGATGCATTTTAAGGCCCAGTCCCAAACTCCACTCTAAGGCCTAAGCACCAGACCCTCACTGGGGTAACTGATGGCCCCTTTGTGTGCAGTTGCAGGGTGTAAACGTCACCAGCGCTCTGCTGAATCAGTAACTGCAGAATTCTGAACCTCCTCTGGCTTTAACATCAGCACAAAACCTGCGTGCGGAAAGCTAGATGGCATGAGTTTTCATGGCTGAGCAGCGGCATGCAGGCCTTATATCACCGACCATATAGAGTGGCGTGAAGCATGACGCCAATGGACTCTGGAGCAGTGGAGATGTGCTCTGTGGAGTGACGAACCGTGCTCGCCTATCTGGCAGTCTGATGGCGAAATCTGTTTGGTGAATGCCAGGAGAGCATTACCTGCCTGACTGCACTGTGCCAACTGCAAAACTTGGTGGAGGGGAATACTGCTAAGGGGTTTTTATTCTGGAGTTGTTCTGAGCCCCTTAGTTTCAGTGAAGAGAAATCCAAATGCTTTATCTTACCAAGACATGTTGGACAAGCCTACAGTATGCTTTCAACTTCATGTCAAGAGATTCAAGAGCTTTTATTGTCATTTGAACCACATATAGCTGATGCAGAACATAGTGAAATGAGATGGCGTTTCTCCAGGACCTGGTGCAACATATAAACATATAGACATATGACGGGAAAAGAACAATGGGAAAAGTTTGCAGAAGGCTCTTTTCTGTTGTAGCATAACTCTGTCCCAGTACACAAAGCAAAGTTCATAAAAGCATGGCAGGATGAGTTTGGTGTGGAAGAACTTGACTGGCCTGTACAAAGCCCTGACCTCAACCCCCGTAAACACCTATGGAATGTGCTCGAGTGGAGATTACAAGCCAGGCCCTCTCATCCAACATCAGTTATGGATGAAGGGGCAAAAGTTCCCACAGACACACACCAAAATATAGTAGAAAGTCTTCCCAGAAGAGTGGAAACTGTTATAGCTGGAAAGGGAGGGCGGCCTCCATATTGATGCTTATGGATTTAGAATGGGATGTCATAAAAGCTTCTGTAGGTGTAATGTGCAATTGGCACCATGCTTTTGTCCATATAGCGCATTTAAGGGTCTGTCGTTTCAGAGAGGATAAGAGGTAAATAAGCAACTGACCTTTTCTTTCCTAAATCAAAACAGCATCATTAAGAATAAAAAAGAATGATCCACCTACATGGTTTGTGATAAAACATGCAGCATTCCACTAATTTCATGTCGTGCTTTCTTTTTGTTCCCCTGGTAGTGTCGCAACGCTGTAAACTGTGAGTAAAGACCACAGGTAAAGCCTGCAGAAATGCAGACTTATGAAAATGAGCATAAAGGGCTCAAAATGTTTCTGGCAGAGCCGTTGGTGCACTTGATGTTTTGACAGTCGGACGGCCCTGAGCCCTCACGGACTTTACGGGAACGGTCCTCAAAGTCTACGTGTTTGGGCATGTGGACGTTGGGACTGGGCCAAGGAATTGAGGCATCCTTCAAGATGTCGCACAGGGGTACATTTCACAGGTGGCAGGAAGAGGGACAGAGGATAGAGGAGACAAGAAGGAACAAAAAAGCAGAAATAAGAAAAGCCCTCTCTCTCTGTATGTATCTGTCTGGGCGAGGCGCCAAGTTCCTGCGGCTCTGCTCAATCAACTGGCACATCTGAAACTCATCCACTCATCAAGACCCAGCAGTATTTGAACCGTAATTTTTAGCCTCTTCACTCAAACTAGTTGTAGTCTCCAGGCACAGTCTAACATTTCCTCGTGATTTTTTAATATTTTTTTTAAGCCTCCATATAATGCCTTGTTTTTGTGTCACAGGTTAGCCTCCGCTGCTCGTCAGGGTGCCAATCGCCTCACACAGCTTTCCACCATCAACTCGTCTTGGATGAAGGCTGCCTGTCCTGCTCCCCGCTCCAATCAACACCCACGCTCTATCCACCGGTTCTCCTGCCAGCTCTTACTAGCCACTCGCTGAGCCTCGCCTGCTTCCGCCCTCCCAGACCCTGTGGCTACGCCTGCAACTTCTCACCAGAGCCGTCCAGTGTGGTGTGATTCCATTAGGACAAGCTTATTTCTTACCATTTCTGTTTACTATGCTGTTTTCTAACCCTGTGAAAAAAATAGCACAAATTATTATGTGAAAATGAAGCGCTTGGCTCTAATTTCAAAAGAGCATTGCTATAGTAACGGGATTACAGAGGCTTCCCTAGACTGGAAATATCCCCTTTCACTCTCTGGAAACAGACGAAATCTAAAGGAAGCACAGATGTCTGCTGTGTCACCGACGGCTTTTACTGCACTGACAGTGACTTTATCTCCAGAGTGGGTCTGGCCTACATCTCAGAGTGGGTGAGCTGGTCTTTCTAATGTGAAAATCTCTGCCCAATCTGCCCCCAGTCTTATCGGGCAATGTTAGCGCAGATGTAAGCGGATCATTTTTCACTTTGCCAGTGACCCAGAGACCTCCCTCTCCAATGCTTTCTTGATTTCTCCTTTCAAAAATGGCCGTGTTGCAGGACAAGAGGAGGTAAACAGTACAGTGAAAGCTTTTAGAATAAGCTACATTTAAGCAAATATTTGTCTGCCGCTTTTAATTCCTAATTGAATTTCAGAGAATTTGTGTTCATTAAATGCCCAAAGTTTATCTTCATTTTCCGTTTTGATGGGGAGTTTCCTTTAGAAAGATGAATAATGACAAAAGTCTGTATATTTTTAGCATCCGTGACCTCGCTGAGATCTGCAGAGCTAAAAGGAAATGACACTGTGATCTGTTCTTTGAAATTCTGCAGTTTTTCAGCCCTTTGGGGAGAGCTATAAGTGCCACTACTAGGTTGGAAACTCAATTTCCCATGGAGCTCAAGGAGAAGAGCCTAGCACTAAAGCTGCCAAGGTTTGGGATTTCATTTTCTGTATAGCTTGGTTGGTAGAGTATATATCAGCACCAGCGCTGTCAGGATATGAAACTTAGTTCCAGTGGGGCTGGCCATACGCAAGATGTATGCACTCCTGCTACTGTAAACCACTTTAGGTTGAAGGACCCACAAGGTGTCATATGTTAAATACTATGCTCTGTGGAAAATTCATCACTGACCGGACGACAGATACCACTGCCGATGACACATCTGATCTGAATGATAGACACATTTTCACAAAGGAGCGATGTGAGCAAACAAAAAATTTGGTAAATGGGAAAAACGAAGCGAGGAACTCCGATAGTGTTGCGTACTGGAAAGACTCTATTAACCCAGGTCGACTGCATATTCACATCACAAATATTGGCAACAAGAGCAAAGTTTCATGTTTAGAAGAGGCGTGAGAAGTATTCAGATCCTTCATTTCAGTTAGTCTAGTGCCACCAGAATTAGAAAATATGACCAATGTAGAAGAAACAGTGGCTCTACGCTGCAGTGAAAGAGACTTAAAGTTCGACTGTTGTTCAAACAAACATCCTACGATATAACAGCTCCTACAACCTATAGAAACCAACCAACGTAAATGAAGCCGCAAAGCAAACTAAAATAGAATTATATTCCAAAAATGGACAAATCTAGTTGAGTTCTAGTAGCAGAAACTTGTCTATATGATGCACTTTCCACTAGATGTCACAAACACACAAATGATGATGTAATATACACTATATCAACAAAGGCACTGGGCCACACCTCCTAATCATTGAATTAATATGTTTCATTCAGTTCCATTACCACATGTGTATTAAATCAAGCTCTCAGCCATGTGGTCGGCCTTTACAAACATTTGTGAAAGAATGAGTCATTCTGAAGACTCAATGAACTCAGTCAATTTGAGAGTGGGACAGAAATAGGATGCTACTGTTGCAACAAACCAATTCATTAAATTTCTTCCTTCCTAGATATTCCACTACCAACTGTAAATAGTATTATTTCTAGGAAGAAGCATTCAGGAACCTCAGCAACTTATCACTGAAGTGGCAGATGGGGTAAGGTGACGGAGCAAGGTCACTGACGGCTGAGGTGCGTGGTGTGTCACCAACTCTGCTGATTCCATGACTGCAGAGTTCTAACCTTTTCTGTGGCATTGACATCACCACAAAATCTGGACCAGGAGCTTCATGGCATAGATTATCACAACCAAGCAGATGTATGCAAGCCTCTCGTCACAAAGCACAATGCCAAGCATCAGATGGAGTGGTGTAACGTATGGCACCACCGGACTCAGACGCAGTGGAAACCTGTTCTGTGGAGTGCTTCTCTATCTGGCAGTCTGATGGGTGGTTCTGGGTTTGGCTAATGCCAGGAGAACAATAAAATGTCTGACTGTGTCGTGTCAACTCTAAAGTTTGGTGGAGGAGGGATAATGCTATGGGGCTGTTTTTCTGGGGTTGGTGGATCCTTAGTTCCACAAAGCAGCTTCCATAAAGGCATGATCAGATGAGTTTGGTGGGGAAGAACTTGACTTGAATGTGAAAACATTCCCACAGACACACTCCAAAATCCTGTGGAAAGCCTTCCCAGAAGCGTGGACGCTGTTCTAGCCATGACGGGGGGAAGAACTCCTCATAGATGCCGAATGGATTTTGAATGGGATGCCGTAAAAGCTCCATTAGGTGTAATGTGTGGGTTACTCCATACACAGCGTAAAAAGAAATACTAGAGTAACGCAGCCATGTGTAGTAGCCTGTGATTAAAAAGGCATCATCATCTCAGAGGCAAACAAACGTCATTATCAAGTTTATGAGATGCACGTCACAATGTGTGGCAATATGTAAGCAGCCTGGAAAACAGTTCTTGTAGTTTAGAGCAGGTAAATGAGTATTCAACAGACATCCAGAGTATTCTGTGCGAGGAAATGGTCAAGATCAGCTGCAAACGAACTCTGAGAGCCTACGAACTGTGACACTAATGAAAGGAGAAATAAGACTGAAATTATATTAACACAGCCTATTTTTACTTTTTTACTGACGGCTTTGCTAGCAGAGTTTAGCTGGCTGAGTTGGAGCAAAGCTGAACTGCCTGAATTTAAGAAGAGCCTGCCTTTTACCATCTTTGTGAAGAACTGTACATTTTAACATTTTTATTTCAGTTTGATCTTACGAAGAGTCTATCATTGTCGTGAACTCTTCGTAAGCTAAAACTGAAATATTTAGTAAAACACACGAGAATTGGAGAACCGTCACGCGGCCGTTTAATATTGTGACAATGTCTTTGAAATTTCTAATGATTTTCACTTACTATCTTCCGGGAGAATGAGCCACACGCCATACAGAAACTAAAGCAAGCTAATTTTCTAAGAAAGTGGAAACCCCCTACTGTGTGTGTATTTGCAGGCTGAAGAGGAGGCAGGTGTGGGTGGCAGGGAGTCTGCAGCGTGTCGCCCTACTTCCCTTCCCTGTGGGCCCACATATGGTGTCAGGGACAGGCTGGATATCTGTGTGTGTGTGTGTGTGTGTGTGTGTGTGTGTGTTTCCACCTCTGGAGTGAGCCTCACAGTGGAAGACAGATTAGCTGACCTCCATGGGAACACACGCGCACACACACACACACGG
>VUQH01081388.1:0-25092 GCA_015106775.1 Etroplus canarensis | reverse complement strand
CTCATTTCTAATCCTATCCATCCTGGTCACTCCCAGCGAAAATCTCAACATCTTCAATTCTGCCACCTCCAGCTCTGCCTCCTGTCTTTTCGTCAGTGCCAACGTCTCCAAACCATACATCATAGCAGGTCTCACTACCGTCTTGTAAACCTTCCCTTTCACTCTTGCTGCTATCCTTAAAGGAGAAAAATAATCATGATTTATATTGTTATACAAGATGGCTTCTATTGCTCTAATTCTGACCAATCACAAGTATGCAGTGAGCCTGGAGTCCAAATGTGTTTGCTTACAACGTAACTAAAACTGCTGTTAATCAGTGGTGTTATATTTGCAGAAAATTTTATTGTAAATGTTGTGTTTGAGTAAAAATGCAAAGTTTTTTAGTTTGTTCCATCTCAGGTGTTCTCTGCTGCTCAGCAATCCAGTGTTTTTCCTAGCCCTGTTTTGAACCTGAGTAGAAATGTACTCCGTAAAAGAATGAATCATGAGCATGAATAATTCATTTGGCATTTCAAAGACAGGTAAAGTCTTCAGTATGCTTCGTTTTTAAAAGTCAGCCCAGTTTCACTACGGGAGTTACATTTACCAAACCCTCATTTATCTACCCATTACTGTGTAATGGATTTGACTTTAATGCCATGGAGCGTTCCTGTTCTTTCCGCCCGGCTCCAAACCTGCCTTCACCTGTTCCTTGTGCACGTGAGGAGAATTGATGGAAGAAGATGAGGCGTGGGACTGAACTGGCAGTGGTTGGGTTGAGTGAGAAGTGAGCAATGAGGGATGTTACTGTGGAGGAGTGTGAAGGTCACTGCTCCTCCTCCTCCTCCTCTTCCTCCTCTTCCTGATGCTGATTCTTGTCTCCAGTGATTGAAAATAGTGCATATTTACAGCAGAAATCTGTAAATAAACTCTGTGTTTATGAAAACACAGTGGGGCTGGAACCACTTGCAATTTAGTGCAATTTAATCGTATTCAAATCCAGCACACTACTCATTACTGTTATTGCAGTGATGCACTATGATAACCTCCCTGTTTTCTCAGAGTGATCAGAGAATCGAAACATTACATCTGCTGTAACTGTCAGCCGTTTGTACATTAAATTACTGCCCTCTTTTACATGCAGTTAGATCTACTGCACGCATAATTTAAATAAAAAATGAAAAGAAAGTCAAATCTTTACTGTAGCAACACACAGCATTTGGTGTTCTATCCCTCGTATTTGT
Organism: Etroplus canarensis; assembly: GCA_015106775.1. NCBI lineage: Eukaryota > Metazoa > Chordata > Actinopteri > Cichliformes > Cichlidae > Etroplus > Etroplus canarensis. Next base: position 23,869 of record VUQH01081388.1, on the reverse strand, counting down.
AACCTGTTGCTGGGAAACACTTTTCCACCAACAGTGAGATTCTGATATTTGAAAGCTTACTTCGCTTGGTATTTCCATGGGAACTGATAAAAAAAATCTGTGGCACCTGTTTATTGCAACGGTAGCTAAACATAATTTGAATGATTTACCGTATGCTCCTCTTACCTCACAAAGTTGGTCCAAATGATCTGTGTTATAAGATATAGTCAGACACATGTGTCCATTATAAATTTCCTGTACTGACTGTGCCTCAGTGAGCAGATTTAGTGACAGGGTTTAAAACCACTTTGTCCATTTTCAATCCACTTATCAGTCTTTGGGGATGTCTGGTATTTATTCATTTTAATTTTTTAAAAGCAGCACAATGCAGCCAAACACTATCTTGTCATTTTCTGTTTAAGCAACAGTTGTACATTCTGACAAATACACTTGCTAGAAGTTCAAACCGATAGCACAGATATGAGCTACCTCATGGAATTAAATATAGATGAGTACACTAAGTGGTTTTTGCTATATGTGTGTGTGTGTGTGTGTGTGTGTGTATATATACACACACACACACACACACACACACACACACTGATCAGGCATAACATTACGACCACTAGCAGGTGAAGTGAATAACACTGAATATCTCTTCATCATGCCACCCGTTAGTGGGTGGGATATATTAGGTAACAAGTGAACAGTTTCTTATCAAAGTTAATGTGTTAGAAGCAGGAAACATGGGCACATGTAGGGATTTAAGTGAGTTTTAAACAGGCCAAATTGTGATGGCTGGACGACTGGGTCAGAGCATCTCCAAAACTGCAGCTGTTGTGGCGGCGTTCCTGGTCTGCAGTGGTCAGTTTCTATCAAAAGTGGTCCAAGGAAGGAACAGTGGTGAACCAGCAACAGGGTCACGGACGGCCAAGGCTCACTGATGCATGTGGGACAGCAAAAGGGGGACCAGCATGATATTATTAGGCAGGTGGTCATAATGTTTTGCCTGATTTGTGGATATATCCATACATTTTCTTCTAATTATCCAGTTCATGGTCCTAGGGGGTGCTGGATTCTATCTCAGCTGTCATAGGGTGAACGGGGGGATGCACGCTGAACAGGTCACCAGAGTGGTAAGCTCCATAAATAATCATTTCAGACATCAGTATAACACATCGAACTAAAGATGGAAATGAACAGTAATTAAAATCTGGCCAAACACCAATAATCCAAAACTAGAACTAAATGCTCTTACAAAATAAAAGTTAAACTCACATCAAAGTCCCACAAAATCAGCCTGCAATATGTGTTAAATGTTAGAGAAAAGTGATGGACTGAAAACTCAAACTAGAGGCCTGCGTATGTGCCTCCAGCAGCTAAAGGTGTGCAAACTGAATCTTCTGCACTTTTTATGAGGTCTATGGATGAATGTGAAATAGAATTCCTACTGTTTGCCCAGAAAAAGCATATTAAATATTTATAACATGTTTTCATAAAGAAGAAACTTTGAGTCTTACTCTTTTTTTGCTTTTATTCTCTTTTTGTCTGACTTAACTGCCCTCTAGAAGATTCTCCAAAACAGTCATGTCTTTCAGTAAGCTGAGAAACTCACAAGGATGCGCAGTCATTTCTTGTGTGAGGCTATCAGTTAATCTATTCAGACTTTTGCCATTTTTGAAGTGATAAGTGTTACAGGTCCAGCCTAGTAAGATTGCTGCTGCATCTTGACCACGATGGTCGTTGCATGAAGTGTATGCAACAACAGCAGTCCCAAAAACATCAGCTCACACATTTTGGGCTTTGATTTTACCTATTTATTTTAATTTTGCACCAAAAAAGGTGTGGCATTTCATACAAACCTGTCTAGTCATGTCGATTTTCCCAATTGGAACATGAAGATGTCACCATATCTGTCTTCCATATCAAGAAGATGGGGGAGCAATAATAATAATTAAGAAAAAATAAATAAAAAGAAATAAGATAACAATAAATATTTATAAAAGAGGCACTAACCAAGCAGAAACAACATAGTTCTAGCATGTGGAAAGGTGCATAACATTCCAACATCAGACCCAAAAGTTCTGTCCATGTAATAACAGCAATAGAATAAAGGCATCATAATAATTTGATTTAAAGAAGTAAAGACCTTATTCCTTCCTAAGTGCCTTTTCTTTGTGAGTCCACAGTGGATATTGACAGTAAACACCCCGGTTAAAATGCCAGGTGTCTCCGATGTAAAAAAAAAAAATGAGACCGCAATAAAAGAATTTTAATGTGACCTGTAACCTGTACACTTCAGCTGAAAAAGAAACAAATCTGTTAGGGGTACCTATAACTGATGGCAGGTGTGTACCCAAAAAGACTGAATGCTGTAATTAAAGCATAAGGTGCTTCAACAAGGTATTAGTTTTAGGGTGTGCACACTTATGCAGCCAGCTTATAGTACTCCCCCTCCTCACCTAACAGATTTGTTTCTTTTTTATTGAACTGCACAGGTTATACCGTAGGTCACATTAAAGGTGGAAAAAAGTTATGAAATGACTCATCATGGTCTCATTTTTTACAGCATGTCCACTTTCTACATCCACTGTTCCTCACCTCTCTGGAAAACCAGCAGCGTGTTGCATCTTATTAGTATTTTGCTTCTGCATCTCCAATTCATCGACAAAACCCAAACCTCAGCCCCAGTGCAGTTTTCCCATCCATCCTCTAATACCTAACATAAACAAGCATGTTTTCTCTCTGAATAACCCTTTTCAATTCATTCTTCACCTCAGACAGCAGGGGAAATAAATTTCCATTATTCCCCCGGTCGTCCCTGTTCAGCAGCGCTTCATTGTGCTCGCTGTAATGTGACTGTAATCTGCCGCTGCGTATGAATGGGAGCTTTATCAGAGTGGGGTAAAGTGTCTTCTTACAGGTTGTGTTGCAGTGGGTATTGAGCTCATTAAATGCTCTCTAATTCACTCTCTTCTGCCGTCGTCCGTGGCTTCATGGCACCATTCAATTATTATTCAAATGGGGGAGAATGCACTCGACGGCGGCCCACGGAGACTCCGCACCTTTTATGACTGAGGCCGAATGTCACTTGTGGTTGTGCTTTGGAAAAGTTGAAAATCAAAAATGCATTTTGTGATCAGCGGCTGTGGCACGGTTCACAGAGCCGTGAATGGCGAGGGCCCCTAGAGAAGAATTCCAGTCCCCCACTAGCTGCTCCGCTGTTTATTTAGGCTGAGTGAATGTTAAAGGTCCCATGAAACAGCTCGCACATCATACTCTTCAGTCACCATTTGGCGTGATGTGGCAAGGCACAGGGCGCAGGGGAGGGACCCTGAGTCCGCAGAGACTGTATTTGTGAATGTAAAAGGTATGGAAGTTTAAAAGCGGCTTTGAAATGAAGATTTGAAAGTGTGACAACATCAAAACTACAGCGCTGTGCAAAAGTCTTGAGCCACCCCTCATTTAAAAAAAACCATTGCTTCCAAGGAGCCAGTCTTTCTTATAATTTTACAGTGGATTTGGGCAGCAGTTCTCCAGACTTCCTGAAGGTCTTACAAAGTTTATCTTTGGAAAGTGGCTGCTTTTTCACTCATTTTCAGTCCAGTGTTTGTACCAGACCCTCTTTAAAAAATTTGAGGAAACTGGACAAGTGGAACACAAAAGAAGTGGCAGGCCTGAAAAAAATATCTGCAGGAGACGAACAGTATCTGGAGGCCATGTCCCTCAGAAATAAGAAAAAAAAACAATCAGCAAAGTTCTGACACAGAACTTGGGAGATGCATCTGGGTCTTCAGGTGATCCATCTACTGTTTGCTGAAGACGACATTCTTAAGTAAGGGTAACAGGGAGAAAAGGCTGAGGTATGCCAAATTACACAAAAACCAGTCTGAATATCAGGACCAGCAGGTTTTATGGAGTGAAGAATCCAAATTTGGAATTTTTGGTTCACATTGCTGTCAGTTTGTACAGAGGAGGTCAGTAGAGAGGTACTATAGTAAGTGTCTACAGCCATCTGTAAAACACGGAGGAGACTCTGTCATGGTTTGGGGCTGCATTTCAGCCAGTGGTGTTAGAGATGGAATTATAAATGCAGAAAAGTAACATCAGAGTTTGATTCACTATGCAATTCTTGTACCTATTTTCCCATTTCCCAACAAAATATGATGAATACAATTTTGTACAATACTGTATCTCTGGTAGTGAGATCTTGCTTTCAGGAGGTATCAATAAAGCATCAATAAAGCATCAGTAAAGCATCAGTAAATCTGAAATAATTATTCACTATTCAAATAAGTAGTTGCTTTAAGCCTTTGTGAAATATATTTTACTTAAATCACACATATATACATATGTCTAGTTGGCAAATGAATGATTTTGCCATCCTTTCACTCATTGTTAACAGTGTCCCTTAAAAGGCAATGACATGCCAAAATTGTGTCATGTGTTCGGTCATATTTCTATGTGCTGAATACAAGTGGACGATAAAATTTAATGGCCATTTCTCCCCTTAAATGTGCAATCAAATTTTTTGCCCACTTTTTTGTCTACAGAATGTGACGTGCCAGTAACATAAAGGCATACTGACACTTGACATCCTGTGATTGGATGTTTCTTGCAGCAATGCATATTTTCTAAGAAAATACTATTGATTCATCCAAAACACCTGCATGTCCATCAGAAGTGCAGAGGAGCTTCAACTGAGCTTTGTAATCTGTAATTTGGAACACAACTTTATTCATCTTGAAGGACACTTGGGGTGTGGGTTACATTTAGGTTTAGATGAACTGAAATCCTTCTTTTAGGTAGCAGCTGACTAAAGATAAAACCAGTAACAATAGTGATGAGTAAGATATAAATACATAAATGTTGTCATGTGGGGACAAAGCTTGGTTTTGAAAACTGCAACTGGGCAACACAGTAGAGCAGTGGTTAGCACTGAGACCTCAAAACATTTCACTGGAATCACTACTCCTCCTAGAGTATTGGTCAGAATTTAATGTAACTTGCACACATTGATCACCTAATGGGTCTGCTCAAGGTCAAGGTCATAGCTGTCATTTTATGGGCACCTTTCCATTTTCACAATCACTTTTACAAGTATTAGCGTGGATTGTGCTGTTCAGTATGTTTCGAGTGGTTGCATGAGTCCCTCTGCCATCTATACATAAGTGCTGTCATTAGGCTTAATGATGGCTTAATATTGTCTTAAGCTAGGTTAGGGCTAGTCAAAAACAGAACTAGGGCTGTGGCATGGGCATACCATTGGGTCTTGGTTGGCGATAATAGAGCAATAACCTGGTTCCACAAAATGAGCGGCATAACTTCCTATTTTTATGAGTGGAAAACTTGGAAGGTACTGATGCTAACATCAGTAATATGATCAATGCTATGATGTGCTGTTGCGTTTATGGCCATGGTTACCACTGACCACAGAGCATTCTTGAATACTCCTGAACTCAAATACTTTCATTTGTTGGTGAATGAAATTAATGATTCCTGGATATGATGTAGCCAACCAATAACAAGAAAACGTATTGCTTTCTTTCCGTACCCCATGCATTACAGTACCCTGTGACTTGTGATGGCTTGTGAACCGGATGAGCTGCTGCATCATTAACGTCCTGGTTAAAAGTATCACTGGTACTAATTCAAAAAGAAAAGAAAAAAACACACCTCTTATTTTTAATTCTTTTACTTTGCCCCCCCAGATGATCATAAGTTCAGTGAGGCCATAGCAGTGCTGTACACCTGGATCGACAGGGGCGAAGTCAACCGCCGCACCTCCAACCACTTCTACTCCATGATCCAGTCAGCCAACAGCCACGTCCGCCGGCTGATGAGCGAGAAAGCTCAGCACGAGGAGGAGATGGAGCGTGCCAAAGAGGCCTTCAAAAATGCCCTGCTGGGTATATTAACACAGTGTAAGGACACTTTAATATTTTAAACACATACAGTCGCAGTAACAGGACTTCCAGGATGAAGGACATAGCACATGGGCCATTTTTATGATAATAACTGCAAGCTGAGCAGTTATTCAGGTAAGTGTGATTCATGGCTTCCTAGTCATATTACAGGTAGCTTGTTCTGTGTTTCATTCTGCTTCATCGTTTTAACGAGAACACTCTTTTAATGATCATCAACTAGAGCATATTACAATTGGCTAACACCTATCATCAAACTAGAACTTCAGTTTTATCTGTTAGGTCAAGTCAGGTTTAAACACAAATGATGCTGGACACAGAGCTGTCCAGCAAGCGACTGAGACATCACCGAAACCATTACAGTTGCAAAAAAATTCTTAAAGTTAACAGCATTACTGCTTTTTAGCTGAAAACCAATTAATAAATATCCACTTCTGTCCTCATACCACCCCGACTTTACTGTCAGTGTGAGTTCACTCCTGATTCCGGTCTCTTGCACTGCTGCAGGGTGCGGTGCAGTGGGAGATTACGGGGGTGCAGACCATGAAGCCATTTTCACCACATCCATTTCAAAGCCCGTCTCGATGCAAGTCATTTACTCTGCGAGCATCTCGGCCCAGTCTCCATGACAACACTTCCCGATCTGTCTCACCATCAGCTCCATTATCTTCAGCTCGCTGTGCGGTGGCGATTAGGTCGGTCGCACAGAGGTTTCAGAGTCAGTAGCATGAGAGCGCTCTGACCTTTTCACAAGCTGCCTTCAAAAAAAAAATACCACCACACAGTGACTGAAAATCCCAGCTGCTGTTCTTAACACATGCTAATACAGTCCTGGGTAAACATTACTCACTCCCTGTCACTTCACTAACTCTTTTGTTTAAAGCTGCATTAAGTGATTTTTTTGACCACTAGAGGGCTGTTAATTATAGAAAAATGTCACGTTCTCGTGAATCACAGAAGATTAGAATATCATGAAAAAGTCCACTTTTTAAAATTTAATTAAAAACAGTAAACTTTAATGTATTTTGTATTAGTTACGTGTACAGTTACATAGTTAAACATTTCAAGCTCTTTTTTGTTTTAATTTTAATTTTAATTGTTTATAGCTCATTAAAATAACAAATCCAGTATCTCAGCTTATTAGAATATTTCTTAAGATCAATCAAAAAAGGATTTACAATACAGAAATGTCCCACTTCTGAAAAGCATGTTCATTTGGTAGGGGCTCCTTTACCATTAATTACTACATCAGTGTGGTGTGGCACAGAGGGGATAAGCTTATGGCACCGCTGAGGTGTTATTGAAGCACAGGTTGCTTTGATAGCAGCTTTCAGCTCATCTGTATGTTTGAGTTAGGTGTTTCTCATCTATCTCCTGACAATACCGCACAGATTCTCTGTGTGGTTCAGGTCAGGTGAGTTGGCTGGCCAATCAAGCACACTGATAACATGGCAAGCCATATGGTAGTAGCTCTGACACTGGGAGCAGATGCTATGTCCTGCTGGAAAAGGAAATCAGCATCTCCATGAAGACTGTCAGTAGGTGGAAGCATGAAGTGCTCTAAAATCTCTTGGTAGATGGCTGTGTTGACTTTGGACCTGATTAAACCTAGTGGACCAACCAACACCCAGAAGTAGCATGGCACTCCAAATGTGCTGAAACTTCACACTGGACTTCAAACATCTTGGTTTCCGTGCCTCCCCACTCCTCCTCCAGACTTAATTTCCAAATTAAATGCATTTCCATCTGAAAAGAGGACTTTGGACTACTGAGCAACAGTCTAGTTCTTTTTCTCCTTAGGCCAGACACTTCTGACATTGTCTCTATTTCAGGACATGATATTAAGAATGTCTGTCAGGGTTTGAGGAAATATGAAGTGTGGACCCAGGATGCGGAGTCCAAGGCAGACGTAGAGAAGAAAAAAGTGAGCTTTATTTCAAGCTGTTAAAAAGTCCATGCAATAAACAGGAACCAGTTGAGTAAATGAAACTATAACTTGGAGACCGGCTGTGCAGATCAGTTAATTGAGTCTGTTGGTGTCCGCTACTCTCAGTCTGACTCGTAAAACATCCTGAGCATCGTCCGACAGATATTGAAGGACCTGAGTCGTCTCAGAAAACAGACATCTCTGGCCCTTCTGGTAGTTGGCTTCTGTGTGTTTAATGAAGTCCAGTTTATTGTCTTTGTGAACACCGAGGTATTTATAGCCCTCCACTATCTCCACACAGACCCCATGGATGGAAACAGGGGTCACTGGTGTTTTGGTCCTTCTCATGTCCACAACCAGTTCTTTAGTTTTTGTCACATTAAGCTGCTGATGGTTCTGTTTACACCAAAGTTTGTGACAAAGCTGCCCACTACAGTCACACTACACTCTTCCTCATCAACCTCTCTGATACACCCCACTACTGCAGAGTCATCAGAAAAATGCTGAATGTGGCAAGTCTCTGTGCAGTAGCTAAAGTCTGTGATGTAGACGATGAAGAGAAAACGAGAGAGAACGGTTCCCTGTGGGGCTCCAGCATTGCTGACCACATTGTCCGACACGCACTTTGGTCTGTCAGTCAGGTGGTCAACAATCCAGGCCACAAGGGAGGCATTCATCCGCATTGTTGTGAGCTTCTCACACAGTAGAGCCGGGCTGATGGTGTTGAATGCACTGGAGAAGTCAAAAAACATGACCCTCACTGTGCTCAGTGGCTTCTCCAGGTGAGCGTAGATGTGGTTGAGCAACTTTAAGTCCAGGCTGGTAGGCAGACTGGAGGGAGTCCATTAGGGGGATAACCATGGGCTGGAGCTGATCCAGGGTCTTCATGATGTGTGCCATGGGTCTGGGGTGTGACGTCTTCTTCACTGTCTTCATGCCACTCCAGACCTTTTTCATATTGTTCTGCTGGAGCCTCCACTCCACTCTTCCTCATGTATTTATCTTTGGCCACAGGTCATCTCTATTCCAAGTTCTGAAGGCCCTCTTCTTCCTGTTGAGGAGTGCTTTAATGTCCTTTCTTACCCAAGGTCTGTTGTTTGGGTAATGCTTAACAGTTTTTGATGGGATTATGACATCAGCGGAAAAGTTAACATTCTGTGATTAATTCTGAGCCCATCAATGTCCTCTCCCTGCAGCTCACAGAATACCTGCCAGTCAGTCACTTAAGAACAGCCCTGCAGTGTCCCCAGAGCCTCCTCTGACCGTGCCCTCACTGTCCTCATGGTCACAGGCTGCCTAACAGGGAGTGAGGTGGACCAGGCTGGGATCTGATCCACCAAGCGGTAGGAGAACAAAGGAGCGGTATGCATCCTTAATGTTTGCATACAGCAGAGCTATTGTCCTCTCACCTCTGGTGGGACAGCTCATGTACTGGGTGAAAGTGGTTGATGTTCTATTCATTATTGTATGATTAAAGTTCCCTGAGATAGCCATGAATGCACTCAAGTGCGGACTATTGCAGAGTATAACGTGTCAGATGCAGAGGTGGGATTAGCGGAGGGAGGGACATACATCGTCACTATGATGGTGTGCGAAACCTCACATGGAAAACCATATGGTTGGCGTTCCAACAGCACACAGTTCAATGCTTGGGCTACAAATGTGCTCTTTAAGGGTAATATGAGCGTGGTTACACTAGCAGTTGGTTAATATACAGTAAACGGCAAGTCCGCCACCTTTTTTCTCACTGCTTGAGGTGTAATCTCTCTCAGCACAAACAAGACAAAAACCATTGATGCTTGCATTGTAGTAAGGTATAGCCTTACCACATGTCTCCATGAAATACATTAAACCACACTCATGGTACTCCCTCTGACTTCAGGTCAGGTGACCTCCTCCATTTTATTAACAGTTTAAAACTCCTTTTCTCCAAAGCCCTCCACTGTCTCACCTCGCTTCTCTTCAGTCCTCTTCTCCTTTCCACCTCTGCATCCACAATGTATATTCTTCCAGATTTCAGCTGGAATGTCTGTTGGTCTGGCCGTGATGCTGGCCGACTGGCTTCAGGGCAATTAGCTGATCCCTGGAGTGTACGATGCGGAGCATCGTAGAGACGATGATCCACTGTGGTTGACTGTCCCAAAGAAAAAAAATAAGCAATCCAGCAGCACGTGCACATTCATTTTCCACCTTTTGACATCTTTAGTTACTTGTGAGCTTGAGCTTATAAATTAGAATGCTGTGTTAGAAACTCTACTACCTAACAACATGTAAAAGTTTACTTGAAACAAGTAGTCAAGTGACTGTAAATTATATGAAAGCTGTTTAAATGATTGCTAACACTGAATCCAAACATGGTTTAAAGATTTCTGACATCAGGATATGATCCAAGCACGTCAAACATCAGATGACAAACTGTGAATGTATATATTTTGCACATGAGCTGCAAGAGGGAGGCAGAGAACCAAAACTAGGAGCTAAAAATCTCTAAAACTCCCAAAAATATCACTTAATGCACATTTAACATGAGAGTACATAAGGGATGTTTGGCATCATTTCACTGTGCATGTAAATTGGTTGACAAGGTGAGTCGGGAAAGGTGCAGAGGGGTAAGAATTCTTCTTCTTACAGTTTTTGTTTGGTCATACACTGGATCATTTAGTCAGTAGCTTTTCTGTTAATGTCCTGAGAACAGTAAGCACACAGGTGATGCTTGAAATGGCTGGATTTGAAATTGCATTAGATTCATCCAGGTTTGGCAAATGAAAATAATGTCGCCACTGGAAATGTTTGACAGCAAATCGAATGTCAGAAGTAAAATCTGAAAGGCAGCATTTTCACACAGACTGGAAGTGTGACTCTTAATTGCATGTTAAAATTTAAAGACATATCCAGTCCAATTAAAACTATTTGGCAATGTGTCTTTGCCCATATTTTGTATGAAGTGTAAAAGTCACCATCCATTCTGGCTAAATGTTGCCTTTGTCAGTCCTGAAGGAAGTGAAGCTGCAGGTAATGAGATGTAAGTACAGAGCACTGGCCAGGAGAGAGACCTGCTCATCACATGACACACATTTTAGATGAGTCCTTTCAGAATTAGAAGATAATTCTGGTTTATTTTAACTTTTTGTGTGTGACATAAATTTGTTTGTATCAGCCGTGTTCATGTACACTGCATGGACAAAAATATTGGGCCACACCTCTTAATCACTGAATTCAGGCGTGTCGTTCATTCCCAAGCGCCTAGCCATGCAGTCTGCCTTTACAAACATTTGAGAAAGAATAGGTCGTTCTAAAGAGCTCACTGAAATTGTGTGTGGTACTGTAACAAGATGCCACCATTGCAACAAGTCAGTTTGTGAAGTTTCTTCCACCCTAGATAATCCAACATCAACTGTAAGCACACTATTGCAAAGTGGAAGGAGTTCCACATCTCCTCTGGCATTGATATCAGCACAAAAACTGTGCACCAGGAGCTTCATGGATATCATGGCTGAGCAGCTGCATGCAGGCCTTACTAAGCACAAAGCTAAACGTTGGATAGAGTGGTGTAAAGCACACCTCCACAGGACTCTGGAACAGTGAACACATGTTCTGTGTAGTGACAGATCACACGTCTCTGTCTGGCAGGCTGATAGACAAGTCTGGGTTTAGCAAATGCCAGGAGAACACTACCTGCCCGGCTGCGTTGTGCCAACTGGAAACTATGGTGGAGGAGGGATAATGCCTGGGGGGTGTTTTCCTGGGGTTAGACTGGACCCTTTTGTTACAGTTAAGGGAAATCTTAATGCTTCAGCTTACCAAGACATTTGGACAATTCTATGGGAAGGCACTTTTCTGTTCTAGCATAACTGTTCCCAAGTGCACAAAGCATGGTCCATAAAGGCAAGGTCGGGCATGGGTGGGCTGACTGGCCCTGACTTCAACCCCATCCAACACCTTATGGATGAACTAGAACAGAGACTCTGAGCCAGCCTGTCTCATCAAACATCAGTGTCTGACCTCATATATGCTCATCCATTCCTACAGACAGGCTTTAAAATCTTATAGAAAGCCTTCCCACAATAGTGAAAGCTGTTATAGCTGCAAAGGGGGTGGTGGAACTCCATATTAATGCTTATGGATTTAGAATGGGACGTCATAAAAGCTCTTTTGGATGCAATGCGTAGGTGGCCCCACACTTTTGTCCATATAACGTGTCACTCACCGCCTCTGCTGTAAACATTCAGGAAACAAGGACTCACACACCACAGTCAGTCTCCGAGTCTCCCACAGCTTTACAGGCAGCCTTGAAACTTGCACATCAGTTTGTGTTCATGTGTGAAGCCGTGGATAGCTTCCCATGAATCAAATGGGACAGGAAAGACAAACACTGTTTGGTTTTTAATGACCAGCACTGCAGCTGGATGATACAGGCTCCAGTTGCGGCTAATTGCTCTGCAAGTTGACTGAAACTCTACTAAGAGACGTCAACTGGGGTTAATTATCCGACACAGTTGTAACTTGTTCTCTCAGCCGTGAAAGTAATTTCAGCCCGTAGTGGGTCCAGGAATATGGCCAGACGCTAGTGTTTATCACCAGTGGGACACATATGTAATAGCTTTTTTTAATATCATGTCGAAAGTATCCTGTCAGATTCGTTCTTTTCTCCAGATGATTTTGGGGAAGCAAAACAAAGTCTGCTGGACACTAGCGTTGGTAAGCCCTGCGAGGGATCACGCTTATTAGTTGACGCATGTATTTTTCCATCTGGTCCTGCTTTTTGCATCCAGCAAATCGCCTTGGATTTAGATCTCTTTGCAGTTACCCATAAGGGCCATTCCAGTTCTGCTTGGTCAGAGTCAGTCAAGCTTTTGAAATCATTCATGTAAAAAATATGTTTGCAAACAATGGCTGGAAAAAACCTAAGGCACTCTGAGCTTCGAGTTATGCTGATGAAAAGCTCTTAATATTTAATCATTATATCTCAAGACTTAGTGAGCCTAGAATTTTTTTGTTATTTACAATCTTTATACAGAATGCTTTTGTCTACTGAGTGTAATCTTTAAAAATATATATCTTTGACCTTCGCCAAAGATGGCAGACGTATATGTTTTCATCGGCATTTGTTTGTGTGTGTGCAAAATAACTCAAAAATGTATGAATGGAGTTGGTTGTTTTTTATTTCTAGTTTTTTATAAATAGAGATACGCTCCAGATTTTTCCTTTTTTTAAAAAATGAGGGGTATTTGGCCCACAGTTCTGTGCTACACCCCTGATTACGGCAGCTGAACTTTTGTATCCTGCTCTGGGAAGTTTAGGCGGCAGGTCAACATCTTGGACCTGCTGTTGTGTTCCTCAAGCTTTTCCTGGGCATATTGTCCTGCTGGGAGAGGCAGCTGGCACTGAGGAGTGCCATTGCCATGGATGACATGCTTGATCTGTCACAATGTCAAACATCCACGACGAATAGAAGGGTCCAAGGACCCCTGCAGAACACTTGAGTGTTATTCAGCTGGTGTAATGTTGTGCCTGAGTCCTTGTTTCCCACAATTCCTACAATAAAGGTGGAGAATTAAAGCTTGCACAAAAAACAGTAAAATCTTTTCTTTTCTTACATCATTTGGTTTTTTATGTAGACAAATGAGATTTTTAAAGCATAACTCATCTATATCATGTGGGTCCAGGGTTTCACATTGTTTCCCTGTTAATGTATACCCAAATCATATAACAGTATCCTTGAATGTAGTCAAGAGAAGTCATTGATTTGCAAAACTACATTTTTTTTCCTCATTTTCATACATTTATTCTTCAGATAAGTTTTTTTTTCCAGAGGAGCACTTTACTCCAAATGCGTTGCAGTCCTAAAAACATTACTGTTAACCACCGCAGAACTTTCTGCTGAGCAGCTTGACACTTCATGGCAGTAAGGAGCACATCATTATCTCTAAATTGTCAGATCGGAATCTGTTTTGACTGACACTCAGTATTAAAGAACTCTTTAATGCAAGTATCTGATGAAGAATTCTATAGTATGAACATTCATGGGGGTTTGACCGGCGCAAATGATGTCACAAATTTCAATTTGGAGTGAAATGTTCCTTTAACATGAAAGGGCTTTTCAGCCTGCTGCCTGTGGTCAGTGTATGTCCACGGTCTCTCCTCTGTCTGCTGTACGAGCCTCAGTCAGTGCTACGACGCTACATAAACGGCTTGTTTTGTCTTGACCCTCCCTCCTCCTCTTCCTCCTCCCTGTTCACCCCAAAGTCGAGCAGATCACCACCGTTTTCACCGCCGCCACCAGGCAAAAGGCATGGGACCATTTCTCAAAAGCACAGCGCAAGAACATAGACATTTGGCGCAAGCAATGTGAGGTTGGTATACCTTTTTTTTCATGTTCTCTCCTCCCACCCCAGCTCACTGCTTTCTTCTCTGCTGTCACTTTTGAGTCCCCAGGAGAGAGCTGGCTGACTGACAGACACCCCTGTAGGATTTGTTGTATTCAGTGCCCCTGTTGTTGTTTTGCTGGATGCTTCGCCCTCACAGACAGACAGACAGGCAGCGGTCTCTGATCGCCTGGGCTTCCCTTTCTCGCTGCAGCCCCAATGTAAAGCAAAGATCTGATGCCTCCTAGAAAGTGTGAGGTGCTGCTATGGCAACAGTGCTTTCCAGGGTTAAGTCTCTAATCAATTATTTATCCCAAGTCAAATCTAGATAAGCATGAACACGAGAATGCTGCATATGAAGGAGGGAGGACTTGTCCATGCAGCAGCACCAGAGCGGATTCAGAGGTGCGGCAGCCTGTTGCCGTGGAGGAAGTTTTTGGTTTTGTTGTTTGATTTTGTAGGGGGGAAACACAAAGTAAGAATGCAGAAATCAAAACTAATCAAAGAAATAATAAAAAAAAAAAAATGAAGTGAAATGCAATCATCTTTGTGAATTCAAATCACAACACAGAAACAAAGAGATGAAGTGTGTTCTGCCCTCTAAAGGCAAAGAGCACAACTACAGAGGCAGTGAATTTGAGTGAAGAAGTTTATAAGTCTTAATGCTGTACAGCAGAAATCCAGTTTTATTCAACGTCCTTTTAAGCTAATTTATTTGCTATAAAAGTCATCGGAAAATCTTCTCCAGGACCGCCTTCAGCCGCTCCCTTATAATCTCCCCAAGGGGTCACCACAGTTACATATTATTCACACTGGTAATTTTACACCAGATGTGCCCTTCTTGAAGCAGCCCACGGTAAGAGGGGTATGTGCCCCCACCTGGAATCAAACTAGGGACCTTTTGGTTATAAGGCGAACGTGTAAACCACTACACAAATTATTCTCCAGGACTGATTTGTTTAAACCAGGCTGAATGCAAACAAGTGCTGACCTGGTATGCACACATTTATTAGACTCAAAACCCATGTGGGGTTTCCCTGCGGGTGGGCCCTTGCCACGTTCATAACTCTAGGTAAACTCTAGCTGATTGCTGGCCCTCGGTGACGGCAACGTCTCATTCGAATCTCTGTCAACTTTTAATGGCACTTTCTGTGCCTACCATGGTGACCACAGGTAAGGGGAAATCAGGTTCCGAAGAGGCAGCCTGAGAGACAGGTACCGCATCCAAGGAAGGCAGCAGGCCTGCACATTACCCACTCCTGACATGAGCGGGTAGTGATGACAAATTTTAAAAAAACAGGACGCTTACAAGTCTTTTTGTAATTGGAATGAGCACACTTTAAATTCTTTAACGAGGATCCACTGGAGGGAGAGTCTGTTGGAGGGAAAAAGTCTGTTCCAAATGTTATAAAAATGTACCTACAGCTGCTCACTTATATTTTCTCCAAGGAGCTTAATTACCTAAAACTAACTTTTCAAAACGGGAGCTGGCTGACCAAGGTAGCTACAGTTAGGTCCATGAATTTTTGAGTAAAGACATATTTTTGTGTTATTTTGTCTCTGTATATCACCACAGTGGATTTTAAATCAAGCAATTAAATAAAACTGTTTTTACAGCCATTTTTATACATAGTCCCCCGTTTTTAAAGGCTCAAAAGTAATAGAACAGTTCAATGACAATCAGTTACATGGCCAGCTGAGGTCTGGTCTCACTGTTCCATGACAATTAAACTGACAAAGATCTTCAGCTGATTCAGCTGAAATGGTAAACTTGCACTTGTTGACCGTTCATTGACACCCTCGATAAGAGGTCCACAAGAAGGCCATCACTAAGCTAAAAAAAACAAAATAAACCTATCAGAGATATAGCAAAATCTTTAGGAGTGGCCAAAACAACAGTATGGGACATCCTTAAAAAAGAAAAAAAATACTCTGGCCAGCTCAGCAACACCAAAAAGCCTGGAAGACCTCAGAAGACAACTAAAGTGGATGGTCACAGAATTCTTTCCTTGGTTAAGAAAAAAACCCTTCATAGCATGTAGCAAAGACAAGCACAAAGAGGTAGGTGTATCATTGTCAGAGGCTACAATCAAGAAGCACCTTCATGAATGTAAATACAGAGGGTTTACAACAGGTTACACTCAAGAACAGGGGATTAGATGCCAGGAACCATCTAAAAGAGGCTGCCTAAATCTGGAAAACAGCAATCTTTGGACAGATCCCCTGATCTCAGCCCAAAACAGTATGCTTTTCAGTTATTGAAGTCAAAACTGAAGGCAGTGAGATCCGCAAATGAGCGGCAACTGAAGGCAGCTGCAGTAAAGGCTTGACAAAGTGTCTCAAGGGAGGAAGCATGGCATTTGGGGATATCCGTGGGTTCTAGACTTCAGGTAGCCATTGACTAGAAAGGCTTTTTATCCAAGTATTAAAACAATCCTCACATTTAAAATTATGTTAGTTTGTCCCATTGCTTTTGAGCCACTTAAAAATAGTTGTAATTCCTAAATAGTTAATGCAATTTGTTATTTAAAGCCCTTGAATTAAAGCTGAAAATCTGCACTTGAATCACGTTTTGACTGGTTTAAACTCACCACAGTGATATCCGAAGGCAAAATTACAAGAATTGTGTCATTGTCTCAAAACTAACAGACCTACTGTACCTGTTTTTTCTCAACCATCATCAACTGATTTACCTGCTGTTCTATTTATTGATAATACCAATAATAATCCTTTCTGACACATAGTTTGAAATTGTTTTACAGAATTATGCAGCTGTGGCTGCGGTCAGCCGATGCAATGATAATCGCCTTTCGACTCTGTTTTCTGTGTTGTGATCTGATTCAGGTTGAACAGTGAGTCACGAAAGACGTCCTCTTAACATGTTTGGATTCTTTTGTTTTTATTTTAATATTTTACATCTTGGTTGCCAAAATGAATACCATATGATACAGTTACCTTTAACTATCACTGAAGCGTCATCTGAGGCAGCTCAATATCGCCACATTTAATAGTCTGGGGTAAGAGGTGTTGATTTCCACGATTTTTTATTCATCCCTAGTAAAATGCAGTCCCCTTGTGAGCCCTTCGTTTAATGGCTAGTGCTCATGGTAAGTCTATATGTATCCATATTTCTATAACCGTAGTGTTTTTGCTAACTGTATGGAAACAGGCTCTGTGGAAATGGTTATCATTCTGTCAGGAAATGATGTGTGAAATCACAGCTCGCAAATGGAACTCTAATGAATATGGCAGAAAACAGCAGAGATCTGATTCACAGGGAGCTTCTGCTGAAGTGAAAGATAATGCAGCATGCAGGCAAAAAGGCTCTCAGTCTCACCGTTACTTCTCACACACGTGTGCTTCACCTGATGAATGGTTAGTTCCTGAACGCAATGGGAATCATGGTAATGCAGTTGGGAGGTAGGCAACAGGATTTTCTATTGTAGGGCTGACTCACCACCATAAACAGTCACATCTCCCATTGGTTTGTGGGCTGTGCATTTTGAAGCTCTAATGGTAGTGTTTTGCCCATCGGCATGCTGGTTTTTGGGGCCAGATGTAACCATATTTGGACAAGATGTTGGAGTGTTGAGTTATCAACTAATGCTATCCAGTTTGGTTAACAAGCTGGTTCCAAAACAGCTATTTATCCAGTAAAATGGCTGAAGCTCTTGACGTCATCACGCCTGATCTCAAAACTGGTCTTGGTGTGACGGTAAAAAGTGGCCGTAGACAGAGGGGTGCTGATGTTGTTTTTAAATAGAACAGGGGGCAGACCATCTCTTACAAAGTAGGAAGTACAGATCAGATTACTGTGATGAATAAATTTAACGCATCTGTCTTTGTTTTTTGAAACAATAGCAAGTGGTTAGTGAACAGACGACCACACGTCTTCTCCACATACACACACCAGTATTTCCAGAGCCTGTTTTTTTATTTATTTTATTTTAAGTGAATCAATAAAGAACACTTTTAAGCCATTTAAAGTTATGGACATTTAAGTTTTGTGTTATTTGTTGCATGGTGAACTTAATACATCAGACTATTACAGATATTGTTTCTCTGTTCTCCATGTGAGCAACATAACTCAGAGATGCTTCTGCAAAAGCGTGGAGCCAAATTGCTCAGTAGGATCACAAACAGGCCTGAAACCACAGTGTCTTGGGTCTGATGTACCACTTTGACAAAGTGAATAGAAGCTTTCTCTTCCTAGAAAGTCTAACATGGCATCCGAATTTCAACAACTTCGTCAAACCGCTACTGAGGTGATGTTGACCTTTCATTTTGTTACTGTTTTTCCACCCTGACCCGCCGCGGCAAAAAAAAAAAGAACACCAGTCAAAATTTTCTGGATATCCTTAGACTCTTTTTAGGGGTGCTCAAGCACACCAAAATGTCTTCTTAGCACCCGTAAAAGTAACAATAACAATAGCAGTAATAATAATATACTTTATTCTTATATTCAATTTTGAGGTCTAGTTGCATGGACTTCACTGCAGCACAGCAGGACTTCTGTTACTCTAAATAAGGCTTGAACAGGGTGACTCACTCACTGGTAATCTCCGTGATACCCTGTTTTGAGTCTGCACAATAGAGGGAGGGCTTGTATGAACTCAAAAACATAAATAAGCACATCTCTTACCAGTTTGCTTCTTGCACAGGTACATGGAAATGCAGACTGACTTGCCAATGTCTGTATTGAATGACAGTATTTTAATGGCTTAAAGATCGGTTGCTTTTGAAAGGAATATTGTAATATGTACCTCACTGAAGGGGTAAAAAGTGATAAATGTGTTTGCAAGCAGCATATTCCATATTATTATTATAATCCAGTGTTATTGTTTTATTAATGTACTAATTACTCTGCAGTGAATACAACGTTCTGATTGAGGGCTGAGCCCCCCTAAAAGTCAAATTCCAGAATCCCCCAGCTAGATATTAACTAGTACTAAGTAACAGACTAGTAAGATACTAGAATTTCAGTCACTAAACTGAAGCACAGACTTCTTGGATAGGCTGACCCCACATAGAAACCCATGTTGTTTGTCAGATAGTTCCATTAAAAATGCTCCAAAAGACACCAACACCACAAACCTGGTGGAAAGCTCAAGCAGACAGCAATCCACCAAAGCTGTATTGGCACAGTTATTAAAGGAAAATGTATTCAAAAGGCCAAAAACTTGAGACATGGGAGTCTGTGGGGATTTACTTAATTTTGGAGCCAGTTTTTGGCGCTTCTGCACTGCCTTCACTTTTCAGGTCCACACGGTCTTTCCTCTTGGTCACCACATGGTGTCAAGCTCTTCATTAATCCACAGCAGTGACCCATTGATAGAGGATGCATGTTCAGCTTATTTCTAGTCAGCATTAGTGATATTAATATTGTTAAATACACTGCCTGGCCAAAAAAAAGTCACACACTCTAATATTTCATTGGGCCACCTTTAGCTTGGATGATACTTTGGCACGGGGTTGATAGGCTGATGCAGTGTCATAACATTTATTTCCATCCATTTCTTGTCAGATATTTTATTGATGATAAAAGAGTCGAACCACTGCATTAAGTCTTCTCCAGCACATCCCAAAGATTCTCTCTGGGGTTAAAGTCTGGACTCTGGTGACCACTCCATGTGTGAAAATGACAGCTCACACTCCCTAAACCATCCTTTCAGAGTTTGAGCCCGATGGATCCTGGCATTGTCATCTCATAATACACCTGTGCCACTGATTGGAAAAATCTGGTCATTTATTATATTCAGTTTTGAGCACATAAGATTGCTGAACCCAGACCTGACCACCTGAAGCAACCTCAGAGCATAACGCTGCCCCCACAGGCCTGTACAGTGGGCGCTAAGTATAATGGGTGCATCACTTCATCTGCCTTTGTCCTTACCCTGATGCGTCCATCACTCTGTAGCAGGGTAAATCTGGACTCATCCGACCACATAACCTTTATCCATCACTCTAGAGTCCAATTTTTATGCTCTCTAGCAAACTGAAGCCTTTTTTCCCTGATTAGCCTCACTGATAAATGGTTTTCCTAAGCCTACACAGCTGTTAAGTCCCAATCCCTTGAGTTCTCTTCACATTTTGTGTGTGGAAGTGCTCTCACTTTCTCTTTTAAACATAGCAGTGAGTTCTACTGTTGATTTTTTTACAGTTTGCTTTCACTAAACATTGAAGAAATCTCTGCTCATGATCCTCCATATATTTTCCAATCACATTTCTTCCTCGAAGATGATGGTTCACCTCTGTCCTTACAGATTTTAATAATACCTTGAGTAGCTCCTAACCCAGTCATAGTAGTTTCAGCAACCTTCCTTGTTGTTTTCTTTGCTTGACGCAGGTCAGTAGTTCTGACGGTTCTGTAACCATGACCACCGGATATGTCTTCCAACATGGTTGCATCAGTTAGGGCTTTTCAGTCCCCATGCATTTAGTTGCTACTGCTGCGTGTCATTAAATGTTGTCTTCTCTCTTCCATAGTCTGTGTCTCTCTTTGCTCTCCTTTCTCTCTTCTCTTCCCCCCCACCCTCTACCGGTCGAGGCAGATGGCCGCCCCTCCCTGAGTCTGTGAGGTCTCTTCCTGTTAAAAGGGAGTTCTTCCTTCCCACAGTCACCAAGTGCTTGCTCATAGGGGATCGTCTGATTGTTAGGGGGTTTTTTTTATCTAATACTGTAGAGTCTTTACCTTACAGTGTGAAGTAGTGCGAGGCGACTTTTGTTGTGAATTGGCGCTATATGAATATAACTGAATTGAATTAAGTTGAAATAACCTGTTGCCAGCCAAAACATATTCATTACTGAAAGGCTTTTCCTTTTTTGCTGACTTAAATCCAGGGGGTGGCTTTTTTTGGCCAGGCAGTGTATTCTAAAGGAGCAAATGAATACAATTTTAATATTCTAACATTAAAATTATATCTAGTTTTTTGCAAGTTTAAAACAATAGAAAGCTGCGAGCAGTTTGAATTAAATACCTTATAAATAAATATAAACTTATAAAAAATAAAGATATTGAAAGAGGCATTGGCCACTAAATGGTATTTTCTTTCCCAATATGCTGTTCCAGCTGCTTGGGTGGTATCAGGTTACTTTTTGTTTCATGCCCATCTAATACAAGATAAACAGGTATGAAAATGATCCAAAAAACAGAGCCCTGAAACCAACGACACAACAGGACTCATGAGTGATTGGCTGAGCTGTACTGATATTATACGCAGCCTCGTAGTACAAGCTTCTCTTGTACCAGTTAGTCATGTTAAGCTGGGCAGGAAACAGAAACAGTATCATTTGTTATTTGTATAAAAAAGAGAAAAATAGACATCCTCTTGTAGATGAGAATAGAGATTTAGTCGTCAGTCAAGTTACTGAATAGTGTGTTTCCTGTCTTAGTTGCAAGTGCATCGAGCTTGACAGCAAGTTGTCTGTGTAAGCAGAAGTCTTCAGTGCTCAGCTGTACCAGTCAAAAGATTGGAAGAGTTTTAGTATATAAAAGATGTTCCTTATAACTGCAGAATTGCCATGTTTTTTTTTCAGTTTCTTTAGCATCAAAGTAACCCAGTGA
The DNA here is from genome assembly GCA_015106775.1 of Etroplus canarensis. Lineage (NCBI taxonomy): Eukaryota > Metazoa > Chordata > Actinopteri > Cichliformes > Cichlidae > Etroplus > Etroplus canarensis. The sequence goes on along the minus strand of VUQH01081388.1, from coordinate 2,110 downwards.
CAGCTGCCAGTACATTTATAGGTGCAGTGCTTACAGGAGCTGCAGGTAGCATCTACTTCTTAGGAAAATCCTGGTTTACACCAGTGTAGAGCAACCAACAAGAAGAAAAAACAGATGCATATAATTGCAAATGTGGAGGCAAGAAGGGAATGCACCACCTGGGGTTTACTGAATTTGCTCAGCTTCTTAGAACTTTTTGCACCCCAGCTTATTACCTACATCACGCGGTAAATATGGTACTTATGGTAACATAGGTACTATTCAGTTGCTGACAGGACATCTCAAGACTTCATGAGTGTGCTGAGGACTGCTGTCGCTCTGCTGGCTGTGATGTTTCAGGAGCTGAGAAATGCCCACAGCGAAGAGATCATGGGTATCAGACGAGAAGAGGAGATGGAGATGTCAGACGACGATTCGGATCAAAGTCCCTGCAAGAAGATGCGCACTGAGGAAAACGGTATCATAGATCAGTTTTAACATTTCATTTCCACGTCATAAATCTGCTTCATAGGGTGAGAATTTGAGGCCTCTGGTCTGGTCTGTTGAAAATGTAAAAATTTGTTTTCTTGATTGTCAGCTGCTGCCTGTTCTTTGCTTTGTCTCAGTCACACACTGAATTGTGAACTTTGGAAAAGGGAGCATTTTTCCGAGCCTAATTCCAGCTTAAAGAAGCCAAGAATCCAGAAACACATGGCTTCACTGATCCCCAATGTTGCACTCTGCTAAAAAGAGTTTCTCAGGGTCTTGGGATTCATGCACTTAAGGCAATCAAGTTTATATATATGACAACAAGACAGTGCTTATGTAAAACATTAAAGGGACTAATGCAAGGGTGAAAAGAAACACTGGGCAGTATGAAGAGAGAATAGAATAAGCAAAGCAAAAAACAAAGCTGACAAAGAAGAAAATTATTCCTCGGTGCATGTTTATGGATAAAACATCACCTCAAGTTTGATTTGTTCAGATACGTGTTAAGGCGACTTTATTAGTTCATCTGCTGAAGGATCAATGAGCTAAAGCCATGCCATGCTGAGGTGTCTGTCATCTGTCCATCAATGCATCTGTCCATCCACAATTCACAAGAATTGCTGCTCCTTTGATATTGATCAGAATTTTATCAACCTTGCACTCGCTGATAAACTGTCAGTGTTCAGCGCAAGACTTGGCCCCGAAGTGTAGAACACCAAAGCCAGACAGGGTGAGATGAGCAAAAGGCAAATTTTATTAAAAGCTGATTAAAAAAAAAACTAAGTCCAAGAATACAAAACCAAGGCATGAAGCATGGGAAGAACTCATGTCATGATATGACATACAGGTACATCTTCAAAATTAGAATATCGTGAAAAAGTTCAATATTTTTTGTCACTCATTTCAGAAAGTGAAACCCATATATTATAATATTTCAAGCCTTTATTTCTTGAAATTTTGATGATTATGGCTTGCAGATAATGAAAACCCAAAATTCTGTGTCTCTGAAAATTAGAATATTACATAAGATCAATAAAAAAGGATATTTTAAACAGAAATGTCAGGCTTCTGAGAAGTATGTTCATTTCTATGCACTCAATACTTGGTTGGGCCTCCTTTTGCATGAATTACTGCATCAATGCAGCGTGGCATGTAGGCAATCAACCTGTGACACTGCTCAGATAGCAGTCTTCAGGTCATCTGCATTGTTGGTTCTGGTGTCTCTCATCTTTCTCTTGACAATAACTCATAGATTCTCTATGGGGTTCAGGTCAGGGGAGTTTACTGGCCAATCAAGCACAGTAACGCCATGGTGATTGAACCAGCTTTTGGTACCTTTGGCAGTGTTGGCACGTGCCAAGTCCTGCTGGAAAATGAAATCAGCATCTCCATAAAGCTTGTCAGCAGAAAGAAGCATGAAGTGCTCTAAAATGTCCTGGTAGATGGCTGCGTTGACTGTGGACTTAAGAAACCACAGTGGACCAACACCAGCAGATGACATGGCAGCCCAAATCATCACTGACTGTGGAAACTTCACACTGGACTTCAAGCAACGTGGATTCTGTGCCTCTCCACTCTTCCTCCAGACTCTGGGACCTTGATTTCCAAATGAAATGCAAAATTTATTTTCCTCTGAAAAGAG
>VUQH01081386.1:0-11787 GCA_015106775.1 Etroplus canarensis | reverse complement strand
ATGTTGAGGATATTTGGCTTTTGGGTGAAATTTGTGGAAAATGCAAAAATTTCACGCTAGTGAGATTCTGATGAAAGTAGGGCATTTAAGCAGAAGCATGCAATGGTGATTTCCTCATCTCAAACAATTTATTGAAACAAAAGCCAACAACAGTGGTGGGTATACTACACCAACAAAAAAGGCAATGTCTCAATTTGTCATGTGCCCTTGACCATCAATTACACCTTGACTTCTGTGACTCTTTCTGTAACACTGTTGCAGCTTGTTACTTGTCTTGGTCTCGTGATGTCAAAATGTAAACAGCATGATGAAGAGCACTGTTTAAATACCAATTCTAACTGAACCAGAAAACGCATTGGTCGATTCATGGATCAAACACCAGTTGTGAATTTTGCCGTTAAGCACCTTGTTGGAGAACAGCAAGTTAAGCAAAAAGTACTGAAACATTGAACAGCTGGTCATGTGCATTCAAAAGTGTAGAGAAGGACAAATTAAGTTCACCTGTAAATGTTATAGTGCATTTTAGGTGCATCCTGAAATTTGACCCGAAAGCCAAAAATCCTTAACTTTGTGTGAGTATTGTGTATATGTGTGTATGTATATATAAACACAGTGTTTAAAAAAATGTATTATACCACAACCCAATGTAAGTTTAGGCCACAGCTGCCCTAAATTAACAGCATTTGTAATAAAGCGTTTTAACTGAAGTATTTTTAATACTAAAATATAATTATTTTCTGTGAATTTTAAAATTTACTGTCTTACAAAAAAGAAAAATTAAGCACATTATGTCTTGATTGAGATGTCAAATTATAGTTATTTACTTGCATTCCTGAACAGAAAAATTAGTTGAGGCTGAGTGTTATGCTTGATTAATTTCTGACTTCTCAAAGAAGCCCAAATTTGGGTATAAAAAAGTGAGTTCAGTTTGAAATTCCTCATTCCTGTTCAAAATGGTAAAATGCAGAGAGTGATACTATGGTCGTTCTCTTTTTTATGACAGGTGGTCTAATATATTTGTTAAGCACTTAAATATATGTGTGTGTGTGTATACATACATACACACTTTTTTTGTGAGGCTCTTTACAGCCTCCTCTTTAAAAGTATTATTTATGGCCTGCCAGCTGTTTCAAACAGAATTAATAAATCATACAAGTTTCAAAATGCAGTTTCTCTTTTCACCTCATTGTTGTAGCACCATTTGATCTTTGTTACAATTGTTAGAATCTTAATTTCTTGCCTAGACACTATTTAATCTGTGGTGGAGAGGAGGAAAAATTGTTGTCGATCACCGATAACCCTGATCACCCTCTGACTCACACACTGGATATACAGTGAAGCTTTTTCTCTCAGACTGATTCAGCTTTACTGTTATGACTGCTTGTGGACATTTTTCTTTCCCCATGCAATAGCTCTGTACAACACCTTACCTCTGACCAACAGAGAACACTCTGCACAGGTTCTGTCTAGTTTCTGGTTCAGTTAACTCTTCACTTCGGCCTATTGAATTGTACTTTCTGTGTTCCAATTTGCACATCTTGTCTCCATTTCCCTCTAAGTCATTCATGTATACTTTCCATACTTTATTAGCTAAAATTACTTTTGGATATTTCATATCTTCTCACAACTTTGTTTCTTTCTATAATAGTATGTCCTGGTATGTCCTTTATATCTTATTTGTATATTATTGATATATTGTCTATTATTTGTGTCATATTCTTTGTCTTCTTTCAGCTGCTCCTATTAGGGGTCACCAGAGCAGATCATCTGCCTCTGTCTCACTCTATCCCTTGCATCCTCTTCTGTCACTCCAACCCTCTGCAGGTACCTTTTCTGTGGTTTTCCTCTTTTCCTCCTGCCTGGCAGTTCCATTTTCAACATACTTCGTCCAATATATCCTTCCTTTAGATGGTTGATCCCAGGTATTTAAACTCATCCACTTTCACTACCTCTGTTCATTGCATCTTCACCACTCCATCTGCCTCTGTCTCATTCATATACATATTCTGTCTTGCTTCTGCTGAATTTCATTTTTTTTCTCTCCAGTGCATACCTCCACCTCTCCAAACTCTCTCCCACCTGCTCCCTACTCTCACTACAGACTGCAATGTCAGCTGCAGATTACATAGCCTGACCTCAGCTACCCATCTGTCCATCACCATTGCAAACAAGAAGGGTCTCAGAGCCGATCCCTGATGTAATCCTATCCCCACCGTACACCTCGCCACCCTCATACATGTCCTGCACCACCTTCACATACTGCTCTGCCATGCCTGCAATACTACAGTTCCTCTTTTGACACCCTATCGTATGCTTGTTCTAGATCTGCAAAGACACAGTCCAAATCCTTCTGACCTTCTCTATAATTCTCCATCAACACTCTCAAAGCAAACATTACATCTGTTTTACTCTTTCTCAGCATAAACCCATACTGCTGCTTACATCACCCTTATTGTTTGTGGTGAATAATCTATCTATCTATCTATCTATCTATCTATTCTTTTTTTAAAATCATAGAACCAAATGTGACCCTTTACACACGTATCCTTGATAGCCCTCGTGGTTTCCTGCACTACTGATGCCATCGCGCTGCATATGATTGGCTCTTGCGGCTGTCTCACGAACCAATGAGCGCCCAGCTGGTGGAGTGAACCCGTTTTTATTGTGTCTGCTGGTCCCAACAGGCAGCTGTGGTTTTACTCAAGGTAAAGCAGGCCAACGCTTGTTTAATTGTGTCAACACTGGTCTCCTGCCCCTCAGTATTAATGCTGCTTATAAGGATCGACTGACGGCGTGTCGATACGGATTATGTTTTTTTCACTTTTTCGGATCGTCACGGTAAACTACGACGTCAAGCTAACTTCAATTTAACCGTGCTGTCGTAATTCCAAAATAAAGGCGCTGCGAGTGACTGTTGGATAAGCGTGTAGGTAAGTACTGACTAAAGGATATAAAGTCAATAAGCTAGTCTGTCTTGCTCCGAAAATTATGGAAAATGCTTGCTGTTTTTCCACAGAACCATATTTTTCAGTCTGGTTTTAGGGGTGTGTTTTATTTTGAAACCAACCGGATGTGTGTATTAACTTGGCTAGTTTAAAAGACATTGCCCGAACTATTAAACTGTTTTATTCCTGGTTTTATACAACAGTAAATTTGACAAAGCGCAGTAAATAAAGACTTTCAGTGCATACTCGGTAGATGACAAGTGTAACATGGCACTGCTGGTTAACTTCAGCGTCTGTCGGCGGTATAAGGAAGAACAGAAGCGAGAAAGCAGACGTTAGTGGGCAAAAATGGTCTGATTTACCTTCAGAAGATGCGCATGTCAGCCTGTTATAAACGCACAAGATTTAAATTTCGACCACTGTGAGTTTGATGTCTTTTTGTGTGTGTGCGTGTTTGCGTGAGAGGAAGTGTGTGTAGGAGTGGGGGCCGGACTCAAAGTTGAGTGTTACATAACAGGGGAGGAAGAGTGCTGTTGTTCAGCTGAGAGGCAACATGTGGTGCCTTCACGGAACCGCTGCCTACGAAAATATAATCGCTGATGGTCTGCTCAGTCGATCGCTCTGGATAACGTGTTGAAATTCTCGAAGAGCAGACGGTCGTTAAAGTTAAACGTCAGTCCTCCCACTGGGCAGCCGTCCATGTTTCTGCAGTGTAAATGCTGAGTCTCTTTAGACTTATCGTAGGTATAGTTTGGCAGACGTTTTTACACTGGATGCCCTTCCTGACGCAACCCTCTGTGAGCAGAGGGGCTTGTGTCCCCACTTGGAATCAAACCAGGGACCTTTCACTTGCAAAGCACATGTGTAGATCACTACACTAGGGAGACACTCTTATATTTATATTTTGGCTACTGTTCTGTTTGTGAGTCTTTGAATCCATAGATTGACATATCTTTTTTGAGCCATATTATAGCTATTTTTGGCCATTCAAGCAATACATACACAGAACCTTGAGTTGATCCATCTGCTGTTTGCAGAAACCTCATCAGAAATGGTCTCAGTGGAAGGGTGGCTGTTGAGAAGGAGGGGAAACAGGAAGAAAAGGCCGATATATGTGGCAATAGGTCTTATGGAGAGATGAATGGCGCTGAACATTACTGAAGCAGCATGGAGTCATCTTGACACAGGATGGAATAAAAGGGACCCAACATCCAAAGAAGAGCTTTGGAATGTCTTTCAAGATGCCTGGAGAACTATTCCCGAAGACTACTTAAAGATATGAGAAGAAAGCTTGCCTAAGATTTCAGGCTGTGTTAAAGAATAAAGGTGGTCATACCAAATATTGACTTTGGAGCTTTTTAGACTTGTACAAATGCTGTTTTTACTGTCTCAATAGTGTAGTGGTTTGCACATTTGCATCACAAGAGAAAAGTCCCTGGTTTGAGCCCAGGTGCGGACACGAACCTCTCCCACCATGGCAGGGATGCATCAGGATGGGCATCCAGCGTAAAATGAGTGCTAAATTACATATGCAGATTCATCTGCTGTGATGATCACTTGGGAGTTGCAAGCGAGCAGCCAAAGGAAAACCTAAAGAAATGAGAGGGTGCCTTTTGCACTATATTGTAGATGTTGATCATTTTATCCTTATCATACCAATTCATCTTTGAGACAGAAAACACACAGTAAAGAGCACAGAGGGATGTTATCAGGAGTGCTTTATGCAATAAAAGTTCATTCGTTTCAGTTAGACTCTGTATAACGGTTGGCCAATTTTAACATATTGGTGTGTCACAATCATTGTTCATGATGGATAATATGAACTGATGAACATTTTTCTTCTTTTCTTTCTTCCCAGAAAGAGATGCTTGGGATAATTTAGAAATGGTGTCATCACAGTTTTTCAAGGTGAGTGGTGGTCTGCAGTGCATTTACAAGAGTACGCATCGCAGCTGAGCAGAAAGTGGTGTGGAGTCAAGCAGGTAATTTGTGAACCATATTATTGGAAAGTTAGAAAACAATGAACCCACTGTTTTACCTCCTCAAAATAACTATGTACCATGCCTATAAAAAGTATTCACCCCCCTTTTAACCTTTTTATTGCTTTAATAAATAAAATCATCGTCTCTATAATTTGGCTTTTTTGACAAGAATTTGTTTTTTAAGAAAAAGCTTGTTTCATGTCATAGTGAAAACAGAATTTTACAAACTAAGGTCAATTAATTAAAAATATACAGGGTAAAATAAATGGTTGCATAAATATTCACCCCCTTTAGGTCAGTATTTAGTAGATGCACCTTTGGCTGCAATAACAGCACTGAGTCTGTGTAGATATGTCTCAGTCAGGCTGGCACATCTGGACACTGCAGTTTTTCTCCAGTCTTCCTTGCAAAACAGCTCAAGCTCTGTCAGGTTGCTTGGGGATTGGGTGCGAACAGCCCTTTTTAAGTCCAGTCACGAATTCTCGATTGGATTATGATATGGGCTTTGACTTGGCCAATCCAGAACATTCACCGTATTGTATTTGAACCATTTCTGTAGGCTTGAGGTCATTGTTTTGCTGGAAAATAAATATTCTCTCGAGCCGTAGTCCTCTTGCAGACTGAGTCAGATTATTCTCCAGGATTTGGTGATATTTTTCTGCATTTATGTTCCCCTCCCCTTTACAAGCCTTCCAGGGCCTGCTGCTGAGAAGCATCCCCAGAGCATGATGCTGCCACCACTATGTTTCACAGTGAAGATGCTGTGTTTGTGATCCAATCAGATGACCTAGATGACTAAAGAACCTTCTTCCAGTTGACCTTGCAGTCTCCCACATGCATTTGTGAGAATTCCAGGAATGATTTCATATGAACTTTTTCCAACAGTGTCATTCTCTTTGCCACTCTCACATACAGCTTCGACTGGTGAAGAACCTGGGCAACAGTTGTTGTAAGTACAGGCTCTCCCATCTGAGCCACTGAAACTTTTAACTCCTTCAGAGTGGTTGTCGGTATCTTGGTGGCCCCCCTCACCAGTCTTCTTCTTGCCCGGTCACTCAGTTTGTGAGAACGACCAGCTCTAGGCAGATTTAGTCAAGTGCCATACTCCTTCCATTTCTTAATGATGGATTTGACTGAACTTCGTGGGATGTCCAGTGAGTTAGAAATCACTTTGTAGCCATCTCTTCACTTATACTTTTCAACGATCGTTTCTCTGAGTTGCTTGGAGTGTTCTTTTGTCTTCATGTTTCATTTGTAGCAGGAATACCAATGAACCAGAGACTGGTCCTCCCAGAAACAGGTGTTTTTATACTGCAATCACTTGCCACACATCGAATGCACTCAGGTGATCTCCATTTCACTAATTGTGACACTGCTGGAATCAGTTAGCTGGACTTCCGTTAAATTAGGTTAGTCCCTTTTTAAAGGGGGTGAATATTTTACTGTACTTGTTAGCATATAATTTCTCTTTAACACGTAAGGGCCTAAACATCCACTTAATATTTGCAAAAGTTATCATGGTTATAACTCCAAACTGAGCATGTGCGGTTTGTTTTTTTAATGGTAAAAACACTGAAATTCTACTAATTTAATAAAAACCTATTATTATGCAATCACCTGCACATACCAAAGAGGATTCAGTCAAATGCAGCTCCACACTGTCAAATATCAAAGAGAAGAAGATATGCCTTGACATTTCTTAAGCAGCTATGTAACATCAGCAGTATTTTAATGATACTCTGCGCTGCTGAAAAAATGTTAAGTGAATACCTCCTATTCAGCTCTGTGGCATTTTAAGGCATTTTAATGATGCATCCAAACATCACCAAGTATGAAATTTTGAAAAAATTATTTGCCAGCCCATGGCAATAAAACATATAAGTGTTTTTGGTTTTTTGTTCATTTTTTTAACATGAGAATAAAACTTGTCTGAGCTGCTACATTATTTTTATAAGCGATGAATTCAGAACTGTATCCCATACCAGCATGCATGTACACATGGTTCAACTTGTTTAGGTCTCCAGTCCTTCTCGGTTCTAAAATAGAGCCAGTCTTAATAACCCGCATTTCTTTGTTAAGGTTCAGTATGCCTAAGGAGCAGCCTTCCTTGAACGAGTGCAGCCCTTGTGCTGCATCCAGCAGGAATGCTAAAGATAAGAGCAACAGCATGGCTCTGCTGGCAGTACGTGACACTCGAGATGCAGATGTTTCCAGCGGAAGGGGCTCTCGCTGCAGCTCAGAAAAGGACTCTGGTTATTCTGGTGAGTCCAAGTGAATATAGCAAATGTATAACCAGTTAGTAACAGTGGCACATTTTATTGTCAAGGCTGTTTCCTATGCACTACAATGTTTCTGTACAAGTCAGCGCAGGCATTGACATGTAAAAACTATGCATGTATAATGGCTAAAACATTTTCTTGAATTCAAAATGAAAAACATTTTAGGAGGATATTGTCATAGCTTTCAGGTTTAACTTTTCGTCTGTGTGATATAAAGGGTGAAGAAATCTTCAAATTCCTAATCTTAGGAGACATGGGATTAAGATTAACAGCATCTAACTACTAATTTGTAAATCGCAAGTTTGATTACTTTGGACATATGTTAAGGATCATTATCCTGGTATATTGTCTGTGATGTTTTAGTTAAAATTCTGAAATGTCAACACATTTTCAGTGTAAACACTCTTGAATCAGAACTGAAAGTCTATACTTTATGCACATAGTAGTATTTTTTTCAGATAAAATAAATAAAACATGAAAAAACAAAATTTGTGAAAGTATGAAAACATCTAAGTCCCTCTTTTCTTTCCTTGTGTGAAAATAAATTTGCCTATTTTGACTTATTATTAGACGGTGAGACAAAAATGTAGTATTGTCTGTCACCTTGTGTTACAATGAGTTGAGCTATTCCCTTGAACACAGCTTTCAGCTGTTACCATTTCTCAGGTCTTCCTGCTCTAACTCCTCTGCAGATGGTTCAGACTGGCAGCAGGCAGATGTGGAGGATGGGCAGAGAAAAAAAAGCCAGTTCAGAGCCAGCGAACATGTAGAAACTTCACAATTGGGCCAAAACCAAGAAATTAGGAAAAGGAATCCTGGGAATCCTTTCATGACACCTGATGGTTGTGACCACTCATCCACGTACATCGTCAAGGACACAGTGCTTAAGCAGGTAAAGAGGTGTAGATGTAAATATTAGGGTGAAGAACTGGACCCACACGACACAATATTTTCTAGCAGAGACAAACAGAATGAATTAAATGTTCCCAACAAATGTACAGTGTACTTCCTCTTCTGATGCAGCTCATCACATTGTTGTTTTCTCAGTGTGTTTTACTTATTTTCTTCTTTTGTGTCAGCAGCCGGGTATGATCCAGAAAAGAGGTCAGCTTGTCTGGAGAAGTGGTATCGTGGACATAAGCCATTCTGGATCTCCCCAAATGATCCTTTGCCAGCAGCCCAACATGTTGCCTGCTACCCTCCAGCTCCAAAAGCCCTCGTCCCAAAAGCTTAATGTTGCAGGAAGTAAAATAAATCGTTCCTACTTGCCCATTCTGAACTCCTACCCCCGCATTGCACCACATCCCAGCAAGAAGCCACCTGATAAACCTTCACTGAATTGTGAATCCCAGAATCTCAGCAAAAAGGTATGCACAAAACACAAGAGTGATGACACAGCTGTGACCACGGGTCTGCCAGAGCAGCACCTTCATAAACAACCTAAACTGGCAGTCTCAACTTCTGGCAAGCCATCTTCTCCTACACCCAGAGCTAGACTGTCTGCATCCAGTCCCACCACTGCTTCCATGAGCCAGAGATCCCCATCTGTGTCCAGTCAGGATACCAGCTATTCCTTATTCACAACCAGCGGATTTCAAAGAAATGCTACCACTAGTATTCGCCACCGCCGTTTCCTCAACACAATAAAAATCCTTAGACAATCAGGCCTGTTGGACATTACATTGCGCACAAAAGAGCTGATGCGCCAAAGCAGCGCCACAGAGCGGGACCTTACGCAGCTACGCCAGCACACAGAGCTGCTGTGCCAGGCTGCCAGCAACCCCAGCCTTAACCTGAATGGTGTCACGGCTTTGGAACACCTTCATCGAGCCATGGCCGAGTCAGACAGCTATCCCAATCTTAAAATCTTACCTCAGCCAGATTCTGCCAGTCGACCAGAGAGTATTTCCAAAGATGACGACAACAGGCCACAGGATCTGCCAAACTACCTTCTGAGCACCTTATCAGAGCAGCATCATCCTTCACTACGACAGCTTCAGCCAAAACAAGGCAGCAATCTCAAAGCCGGTGATACATCCTCAGACAAAGTCACCTTTACGCCTCCTGACAGTTCTACTGGTTAGCCCAGTCTGCAGTGCCTTTTGAAATAATTACCTTAGTGGATTTTGATATTGTTGGTTTTATGATTATTTAAATGCTGTTACAGAGGTCATAGAAAATATCTCTGCAGGTCAGTGGAACTCCAACAGTGATACAGTTTTTCTCTTTACTGTACATGCCACTGTTTTCAGACATTAGACAGCTGGTCCTTAATACACTCAACACAAATTGAGGCCCCATCTTATGTTGACTGATGGTACAATTTTGGCTTAACCCTAGTACTTCCAGCTAGACGACCGGCAGTGAATGAAAACACCTCAAGTGATCAATATATAGACAACCGGCAGCACACGAAACTTATCTGGGACATCAATATATTGAGACCCTGCAGTACTAAGGTTAAGATACATTTAAAGTATTATGAGAAAATAAAATGAGTTTCCTTAGGAGACAGGACAGAGTGGCACTTAATGCAGTGGTTACAGCTGCAGTATAGATTGAAAGTTTGGTTGGTTGTTTTGTAGCCATGTCAGACAAACCAGATGAATACATTCATCTTCTGATAGGTAAATGTTTTAAAACATGGTTCTTTATAGCAGTATCACCTGTGATATAATGATAATTAAGAAACATCTGTGCCTTAAAAACTGCAGCTGAACTTAAAGGCTCCCATAAAAATATAACTCAAAATAAAATGGTGGCACCTGAGGCACAACTGGGAGCTCAGTGTTGCAGAGGGAGTCTCTGCAACATCACGAACTGCACTACACTGGATGTTTGGATTTCTATCCATTTTCTTTTAAACAAAGCCTTAAAAACTCTTTTTGTTCTTTTGCTTAACAGGGGCTCATCACAAGCTGTCATTTATTTTTGTTGTAAAATGTTTCAATGAAATCATTTACAAAAAGATTTCAGTGAACAACATTTTACCAACACAGCACACATAACATAATGTAAGCAATTCAACCACACTATATTGATTTAAGACAGTTCCTACCATAATCAGTCATACCGTGTCAGCTTTGTTTTCAATTTGATTGCGTTTTTTTTCTTTTCTTTAGGCTCAAGCCACTAATTATTGGTGTTATGCTGTCAGTTGTTTTGCTCATAGATGGAGCATAGTTTGGATTGTGAGTTTGAAAGTTTGACAGTTTTCCAGTATAAAAGTGTTGACTAAGTGATTTCATGCATGTGGTATGTGTAAGATTATTCTGTTTCTTTGTGCATATGACATATGAACTCATTCTTGAAATTGAAAGTGGTTTCAGTGCTTATTTTCAATAATGAAGCTATTTAAATAAAGCAATATCTGAAAATGTGATTTGTTTTTCAGTATGGATCTTTTTAATGCAAGTCTCATTATTATTGTGTTTTTGTGCAGCATGTTTACTTAACTTTGTATTAATCCAGCTTCTGCCATTGAAACTGCCAGGGTACTGCACATGGGAAAGGGGCAGCTCTTTATGTCTTCAAGACATGCCAGTAGTTTAACTAATTGATTTGTGTCATCTAGCTTCATAGATAAATATAGCTGGGTATCATCTGCATAGCAATGAAAATGTATGCATTGTTTTCTAATAAAATTGCCTAACCAGCTACAGGGGCCCACAAGCCAGTGTAGTCCTAGTGCCGGTCCCAAGCCCGGGTAAATGGTGAGGGTTGCATCAGGAAGGGCATCTGGCGTAAAAACTTTACCAAATCAAATATGCGGATTCATAACACGACTTCCATACCGGATCAGTATGGACGGCACTGATTAAATCTCATTTGCCAGACATAAATAGAGGTGGTGCTCCTTGGATTAAGGCGTTTCTAGAAGCATGTGCCGGAATAGGTCCAGCCTTGGGTGATTTTAGACAAGTATTTGCTGCATGCACATCACTCGGCATGTTAAAGGAAGTTGAAACATGCTGTGGTACAGAGATAGATCAAAATCGGTTGAATTGTATCAAATCCCACCTAAAGAAGACGAGAGAGGGACAGCATATTTATTTAGGGTACTGGAACTGTGGCAAACCAGCCACAGGGGCCCACAAGCCAGTGTAGTCCTAGTGCCGGTCCCAAGCCCGGGTAAATGGTGAGGGTTGCGTCAGGAAGGGCATCCGGCGTAAAAACTTTGCCAAATCAAATATGCGGATTCATAACACGACTTCCATACTGGATCGGTCGCGGCCCGGGTTAACAACGACTGCCTCTGGTGCCGTTAGCCAACAGGGTGCCGGTGGAAACTATGCTACTGTTGGCCGAAGACCAAGGAGGGGGAGAGGGGGAAAGCGTGTTAGGAGGCAGAGAGAGAGAAGGAAAGGTAGGAGGTGAGAGTAGGGACTTTAAATGTAGGGACTATGACTGGTAAAGGGAGAGAGCTGGCTGATATGATGGAGAGAAGGAAGGTAGATATATTGTGTGTGCAAGAAACCAGGTGGAGGGGAAGCAAGGCCAGGAACATCGGAGGTGGATTCAAACTGTTCTGCTATGGTGTAGGTAGGAAGAGAAATGGAGTAGGGGTCATCTTGAAGGAAG
>VUQH01081385.1:0-21888 GCA_015106775.1 Etroplus canarensis | reverse complement strand
GATTTATGTTCATGGACTTTGCCACTCTTATTTGGATTAATAAAAGCTTTTGGCACATCACGTCGGCTCAGCTGTCCTGCAATTGGGTCCACACCACACCCCCGGCATGTCTCGCCGTGACAATTATAGATTTGTGTTCAAGTGTAAAATATTAAGAGATTTTCATTATTCTGAATATTTTGCAATCACGTCCTTACTTCAAAGTACAAGTGAATAACTACCTTTATCACAATAGTGACCAGGCTGTGCAACCACTATTGTAATAACGGTCACTACTGTAATAAAAACTAGCGGCCACTTTTATCTGACCACTTAAGAAGTAATTCCTCTCATCATTCATCTTGAAATGCCAGTATTTTTATGTATTTATGTTCAATTGTAAAATACTGGGGAATTATAGTAGTCCAAACTTTGTAATCCATCCTTATGTGATAAATTATACCAAGAACAACATTTATTACAATAGTGAATGTTATTACAATAGTGATCAGGTCATGCAACCTGTTGTAATAATGGTCACTAGTGTAATAACATTTAGAATACAAGCGGATGCTTTTGCTGGGATACTGGGGATGAATTGCATGTTTTTTTTTCCAGGGAATGTCATTTGTTTGGAAGAATCTCAACCAGTGTTCCCTCTAAGCTGTGCGCTTGCACGGATTTGCTGCGCGCATGTGCGCCGCATAGACTTCCCGTGTGCATGTACGCTGCGTGGACTTGCTGTGAACATGCGCACTGCGTAGATTTGCTGTGCGCGGAGGATGCCGGAGAAGTGCACGATTGCGCAGGCGCACAGCTTAGAGGGAACACTGATCTCAACGAAACTGGGAAAAATGTCAGCCAGCAACATCAACCACTATTGTAATTAAAAATTATTACGGTAGTGACCGTTATTACAATAGCGGTTGCAACAGTGTTTAATCATTAAGTAGCCCTGGATATCTCCTCTCAGTTTAAGCTTTGGCTTTTACCTGTGAAGACTGCATTTACAGTTAAGAAGTGTTGACCAGCATAAAGACCAGAGAGCTATCTGTGAGAGAAACGCATGCCATTCTGAAGCTCAGAAAAGGGGTGAAATCCATCAGAGGTGGTTCAGAAACACTGGACATAGCCAGAACCATTGTTTGGAATGTCCTGAAAAAGAAGGAAACCACTGGTGTACTTGGCAATAAGGAAAACAACAATGACTGATAACACATATATGCTGAGAGCAGTAAAGAAGACCCTCCCCCATAACAACAGTCTGTAACATCATATAGACCTCCACAGAGCAGGGGTGGAAATATCACAGCATGAAGGAGATTAAGAGTGGATTTATGTTCTTGTGCTGAATTGATTCAAGATGTATGTAGCAGCACAGACCCTTCTAAAATCCTAGGCCATACCATGTGGCATAACTTGACATGCACCTCTCAAGAAATGTAACTACATGTTGGGTATGCACAAGACACACAGGTATGAATGCCGGTGATGGCACTGGCCACTTGCATTGGCAACATCACCGGCTCAGCAGAGACAGAGGCTGACTTTCAAAAATATAGTGACCATATTGCAAGATGCAAACCGCCAATCAGGAGTCAAAATCAGAAAGCCAGATTGGAATTTGCCAAATAAAGATACCGAGATGAACCACAACAGTTCTGGGACATTGTTTTATGGAATGATGATGAAAGATAAAAGTCTGCCAAAGTGACTGAAATGGAGAAAAAAAATGATCTGCTCAGGATCCTAAACATACAAGCTCTTCTGTGAAGCATGGTGGAGGTTGTGTCATGGCTTGGGCTTGCATGGCTGCTTCTGATGATGGTAGCAGCAGTTGTCTACAAAAGCATACTGTCTGCCAATTTACAAAGAAACACATTCAAGTTACTGTAGTTGTAAAGGACTGGAAGACAATGATCCAAAACAGGCTACCACCCCAACGAAGGACTTCATCAGAGGTGAAAATGGAAGGTTTTGGACTGGCCAAGTCAGTCACCACGTCTTCACCCAAATGAACGCGTATTCCACCTCCTGAAGAGAAAACTGAAGCGAGAGACCCCACTAACGACACAACAACTAAGAGATGCTGTGGCAAAAGCCTGAAAAGACATAAGTGGAATGAAGAAAGAAGAAATCTGGTAGAGTCTATGGATCGTAGGATTGATACAGTTCTATTGAGCAAGGGATATGCAACGAAAGCTGAAGTATTTTTAACTTTATTTTCATTGAAAACATTCTGCTCCAACACTCACACTCATATGAAAAACTGGGTGGTATGACATAAAATGTGTTATGTTTTATGTTGTTTAACACATCTAGCTGTAAATACCAGGGAATAAAAGCTGAAGCTCTGATCTCTCGTCTCATAATTAGCTTTTGATCTCACACAAATGTCTACACAGCAAAAGTAAATTAATTGGCTTTGCTGGTCCAATACTTTGGAGGGGACTGCAGTATAATGACCCTCCATTAGAAGGTACTCTCATCTTCTTGCAAGTGTGTACATGGATTTGATGGATTGGTGATCCATTATTATAACATCAGAGGAGTCAGTGCTTAATTCATCTGAGCACTGATGAGCAATTGTTGTCAGGGAAATGTGTGAATTTAGAGAATAAGTGGAACAATTGGCAGACAAAATATTTAATATTATCGTTGTTGCTGTTGTTAATTGGAAAATATGGCTACAGTGAAAGATTTGTTTTCTTGTTGGACACATCATCATGTTCAGACATTCATTTTGAGTATTGCAAATGCAGTTTCATTCAGCTTTTGTGGAGACGCGTTCCTCGAATGCTCCAGCAGTCTGCCCCGAGCCTCCAAAATAAAATGACACATTCACAGTTAACTCTTCTGGCCAGCACAGTTTGCCTTTAAGCTGCTGTTGTATGCCACAAGCTGACGGTTTTAATACAGGCAACAATGCTGATGGATTCGAGATTTTATCTGAGGAAAACACCAGAGCCAATTAAAGAATGTATTTTTTTCTTCTTTTTTTCCCCACCTCTTATGCAATAATTATCTTTTATATTCAGTTGCAGTGACCCTGGACACATTATGTCATCTTCTGGTGCAGATGTGCTTTGTATTGTAAACTAGCTGAAAGCATAGACGGTGCTTTTTTTTCCTCTCATCCAATCCTACACAATAGTTTACACTTTGCTTTAGTGATTGAGAAGAACTTTGTTAAGAAGGTGCTATTTTGCAAAGCACTCAAAGGCAGACCTAAAGGAAAATACAGTTATTGAAATCTAGATAAGGACCTAGAATTGAATGGAACTGAGTTGTTTCAGCGTGTGTGGGTGTATACAGTGTGCACAGATGGGACTGTTGCCATGACCAGTAAACAGAGCAGAGTGATAGAGGTTAAGCCACTTCTCAGAAAAGTTTCCAGACTGTGTTGGGAGGCACTTGTAGCAGAACAAATTTGTGACAAATACAATCTGCTATAAGAAACCTTATAAAGTGGACTCGTCCCTGAGATACAAACAGCTGGGCAGCACAGATTAAAGATGTGTCCACAGTAAATGATCTTTCCTTACATAAAGTCTTTTAACCTAGAGATTCTACAAAGCACTTTGCAGTGTGTTTCCCATTCGCATGCACACTCACACATCTGTGGGCACAGAGGCCATAAGGGCAACTTGCAGTTCTTGCCAAAGAGCAGGCCAGCTAACTCATCATGCTGAATCGAAACCCGGATAAAAGGAGAGGGTAGTGACAGGAAGGGCCTCCGTCATAAAATCTTTGCCAAATGGAATGTGCTTATCAAATTAAATCCATACTGGGTTGGCGGAGGTGGATTACCCACTGTGGAGAGCCCAAACGAAATTAGAAGACCTTGCCTTTTCCTGCCACTGAAATGAATTGGAAATCCTCTCAAAGAGTATAAAATCGAGTCTGCTTTGGAGCTCTAGCCCTCAGGCATACTTTAGAAAAAGTCATTGCAAAGTTGAAATAGATCATTTACAGTTAGGTCCATAAATGTTTTCTAATTCTGTCTCTGGACACTTCAGCTCAAGCAATCATGACGTGACTGAGGTGCAGACTATTTAGGAATTACAACCAGGCCACGTGTGTGTGTGTGTGTGTGTGTCTCGACTTTCCTCTCCCCAGCCACCTCCTCCAGCTCTTCAGGGGGGTCCAGGGTGACCTGGGTCTTCCCCGGGGTCTCCTCCCAGAGGGACATGCCCAAAACACCTCAAATGAGAGGCGTCCAGGAGGCATCCTGATCAGATGTCTGAACCACCTCAACTGGATCCTGTCGATATGGAGGAGCATCGGCTCTACTCTGAGCCTCTCCCGGATGACTAAGTTTCTCACCCTGTCTCTAAGGGTGACTCCACCAACCCTTCAGAGAAAGCTCATTTTGGCCGCTTGTATTTGTGATCTCATTCTTTTGGTCATTACCCAAAGTTCGCGACCATAGGTGAGGGTAGGAACGTGGACAGACTGGTAAATTGAAAGCTTTGCCTTAGAGATCAGCTCCCTCTTCACCAAAACAGACCAGTACAACGTCCTCATCACTGCAGATGCTGCCCCAATCCGTCTGTCAATCTCCTGCTCCATCCTCCCCTCACTTATGAATAAGACCTGAATTACTTGAACTCCTCCACTTGGGGCAGAATCTCGTCCCCAACATGGAGAGAGCAACCCGCCCTTTTCCGGCAGAGTACCACGGACTCAGAGTTGGAGGTGCTGATTTCATCCTGGCTACTGCACACTCAGTAACAAACTGTCCTAGTAAGGCCTGTAGGTCATTCCTCGATGAAGCCATCAGAACCACATCATCCGCAAACAGCGCTGATGAGATCCTCTGGCCACCAACCACCCCCCCGTTCCCTGGCTGCACCTAGAAATCCTGTCCATAAAAATTATGAACAGGATCGGTGGCAAATGGCAGCCCTGGCGGAGTCCAACTCTCACTGGGAAGGAGTTCGACTGGTTGTTGGCAATACGAACCAAACTTTTGTGATTGGCTGTAGAGAGACTGGATTGCTCATAGCAATCAAAGCAATTCGCGATCGAATGCCTTCTACAAGTCCACAAAACACATGTAGACTGGTTGAGCAAACTCCCAGGTGCCCTCAAGGATCCTTCAGAGTGTAAAGAGCTGGTCCAATGTGACCAGCACGAAAACCACATTGTTCCTCCAGAATCCGAGGTGTGTGTGATTGTGTTTTTTTCAGAGGCTCAAAAGTAATGTGGGAATTTAACATATTTTAATTACAAGGATTTTTAATACTTGGGTGAAAATTCTTTGTAGTAGCCTAAGACTGCCTGAAATCTAAAACCCATGGACATCAAATGCTGTGTTTCCCCCCTTGTGGTGGTCTGCAAGCTCTTACTGCAGCTGCCTTCAGTTACTGCTTGTTTGTGGCTCTATTTGCCTTCAGTTTTCTCTTCAGTAACTGAAAGCTGCTCTACTGGACTGAGCCCCCGAAGAATATTCCATTTGTTTGCCTTGAGAAACTCTTAGGTTACTTCTGCAGGATCCTTTGGGTCATTATCCATTTGCTCTGAGAAGTGACAGTCTAGACAGTTCTGCAGTATAGGGCTGAATCCGAGCAGGGTATAGCCTAGTACACTTAGGTATTTATCCTGGTACTTCTATCAGCAGTCACATCATCAATAAATACTACTGACCTAGTTCCACTGGCAGCCCATGCCATAACTTTGCCTCCACTGTGTTCATGAGTTGTTCTTTCCTTCTCCATACTTTTCTTTTCGCACCGTTCTGATACAAGTTAACCTTGGTCTCATCTGTCCCAAAAAAAATTTCCCCCAGAACTAAGTAGATGTTTTTAAAAAACTGTTTTCTAGCAGCATCTAATCTGGCCTTCCTGTTCTTGAGTGTAACCAATCATATGTCCTCTGTATACAGATTCATGAAGACATTTCTTATTTGTAGACTTTCGTGATGCTACACCTACCTCTTCAACAATGTTTTTGACTAGACATTGTGAAGGAATTTTTCTTAACTAAGTAAAGAATTCTGCAATTATCCACTTCAGTTTTCTTATGCAGTCTTCCAGGCCTTTTGGTTTTGCTTAGCTGGGTGCTGGATTCATTTTTATTTAACAACGTATCTGATTGTTTTTAGTTAGGATAGTTTTTTTATTCTGCAGACATTTTCATTCGGAGTGACCAGGATGGACAGGATTAGAGATGAGCACATCAGAAGGACAGGTCAGGTTACGAGAAGCAAGGTGTTCGCCTAATGGAAGTAGCTGAAAGAAGAAGAATCCTAATAATGGCCTCCTTTACTTACATCGACGTCTCTTTGGACCTAATGTTAAAAGTTCTTTGAACAGCTATCAACAACACTTCCATAGTTGTGACAGCAACTACACCTTGGTCTGGTACATACATTTCATCATCAGATGTGGACCCCGGACCCTTCTGTGACCACAGACTCGTCCGCATTACAATGCACCAACTATGCATTTGACCTTTGTGCAGATGTCATTCACACTTCGATATAACAGAAGTGACTAATTGTCCATGATGTCTGCAGCTGTCAGTGTCCACATCCATGTCCGCCCTTTGTAGGCAGTTCAAACCTACATTGAAACACTGATGTGTGAGGCTCATCAGCTGATTCTTTCTTTGACCTTTTATCAGCTTGCTTTGGTATTTGTGTTGTGTGGGGTTATTTTTAATGGGTAGTCTTTTGCTTGAGTGGGTGTCTTATGGGCTCCATCCTTGCCATGTTTGAGCCAGTTCTTGACAGTAGATACATCCATCTTTGATATCAGGGCTATGGCGTGAATGAGAAAATCTTGCACTACAATAGAAACCATTTGCATACCTATTATATCATCTCATTAAATCAAATTAGAAACAACTCTATTGAATTGATCTAAATTCTTCCTTTTCATGGTATTGCCATATCATATTTTGGCAAAATATCATTTCTGGTCTGTAAATGCAGAATCAAAAGAGAAAAATGCTCATTAGTATTACTTCATTAATACTTTAACACCTAAATCAGAACAATAGCAAGTGTTATTGCTCAACTTTAGATGCAACTTGTGCCCCAGTCAACAGTAAAAGCCTCAAAAAGGAGGCATTTACAAGCTGATGGATGAATCATCCCATTACTACTCCAGCCTGAACACCAAAAGGTCAAACTGATGAATCAGAACATAAATGACAGACATAGGGAACAAGAGGAACTCCCTGGGAAGATTAAGTGCTATGATCACCTTTTCATTTGCCTGCATTACAAGAAAATAAGCGCCTCCACCGATCCACGAGTAGATGAGGGATTATCATCTACATAATACAGAGGCCGGTGGTCTGAGAGACCTTGAAGCTTGGTTGCTCTTTAAAGGTGAAGTGTAATTTCAGTGTTATCCTGAGCCGGTCACTCCTCGTGTGTGTGAGAACCATACCTCGTCTAGGGTTTCTGAAGTAGAAATGGAGAGGGGAGGAAAATAGCACACAACAACTGCGACACGGTAAGAATAGACGGCGCACGACCTTCTTTTGTGTTGTCTCCATTTGGATTAATCTCACCCGGGACTACATTGTTCATAAACAAACACAAAACAATTTCCTGACTAAATTACCAGCAGGAGTTGCAGGAGATGGAAAGGATGGAGTGAATATCCTAGAGTGCCCTCAATTCATAACTCCAGTCTCAGTTTGAAGTTCGAGTTGCTCTCATCTGATTTCCATGTTGCGACTGACACGGTCAGTGTGCCATCTGATCACGATGAATAAATGGAATAACCTTGAAGAAAACAAACAGGAGAAGCCATCGACAGTTTTTTAAAACAAAGTGATTTGTTTTTGAAAATGCCATCCAAGGAGACATACAATCTCAGCTCATACGGTTCGTGATAAAACACTGATTTTCTTAATTACAAAGTTGCTATGAGATTGTTGCTGCAGAGTGTGACAATGTCAAATAAAGAGACAAGAATATGGAGGTAAGTAATATCCTATTTGGTGGGTTCAGCTAATAAAGTAACAAAAATTGTAACATGAGTCGGATCTTTTTTGCTGGGTGTGTTTTGGATTGCTTAGCATTTCCAGTTGAAAGCACCTGGCTGTTGCTGTAAGTCCATGATTCTGGCAGGTTGCTCATCGGGATCATGAGGTTTGGCCTAACTTTTTTGCCATTGTAAGGCTCATGACTTTAACATGGTTGATATTACAACTGAAAATGTATATAGTTACTACTGGCTGTGAGCATTAGCATATAAAATACAGTTAGGTTCATACGTTTTGGGATGAAGAAGATGATTAAAGTCTTTTGGACAGATGAGACAAAAGTCTAGATATTCTCCCATTATACACAGATTTAAATTTGGTGAAGAACAAACCCAGCATATCACCACAAACACCTCATACCAGCTGCCAAGCATGGTGGTGGAGGGGTGATGATTTGGACTTGTTTTGCAGCCACAGGATCTTGGCATCTTGCATTCGTTTAGTCAACCATGAACTCATCTGTATCCAATGTGAGGCCATCTTCCAAGCACAGCGTTCAATCTACACCAGCATGGCTGAAAAAGAAAAGAATCAATGTGTTGCAATGGCCCAGTCAAAGTCCAGACCTCAACCCACAAACCTCAGTGAACTGAAGCAACGCTGTAAAGAAGTGAGGGTCAAAATTCTTCCATGTTGATGTGAGAGACCAATAAAGTCACAGAGAAAATTATTACTTCAAGCTGCTGCTGCTAAAAGTGGTTCTACATGCTATTGAATCCTGGGGTGTACTTAGTTTTTTCGCACACTGCATTGTTGAATTAATAATGAAAGAAATAATGACCTGAGGTAACATTTAAACCATTTTAGAACTTTAGGACCATATGATTTCTTATTATGGCCTTATGATAGGCCTTAATACAGTATACCATAGGACTGAAAGAGGGTGTACTTTCTTTTGCACATGACGGTATATGCATATACATGTTATATATAAGGAGAAGATGTAAAAGTCATCTTTACGTGGGAAAACAAGCAACATTAAAACAATAAATAGATTAAGTAAAAACAATTTTACTGCATACAGCTTACTTTAGTTTTTTCCCTGAATTTAAGAACCACAACATGTAGATTCTGCAGAAATGATTACTAAGCTGCATTCCAGGCTATGATGACCATTTATTTAAAGAAAGTCATCCAACGGGAATTGTAGTTCTAATTGTTCTATGATTATTATTGTTTTGTATTTGTACAGTGAGTTTTTTTTAAAACAATAGCTAAATTATTTGCCTTATCTGGCCTATAAACCAGGGTAAAGCAGCAGAAAGCATAATGAACATTGAACTCACTGAAGTCATTCATACTTGCGGCTATTTGAAAAACTTGTAGCAACATTATAAAAATATAAATATAAAAAACTGTGCTTCAAAACTGAGGACTAATGCATGTTCAAAGAACAAACCTTCTTCTTATAGTAGTAAAATATACATTTAAACGTACTTAAAGGCAATTATAGAGCGCTGTGCAAAAGCCACCCATTATTTCTTCATATTCTGTTTCCAAGGAGTCAGACTTTCTTGTAATTTTTTAAAGTGGTAATGAACAATATTTCTCCAGGCTTTTTGAGGCTCTTTCAATATGGTTCTTTGGCTGCTTATTAACTCATTTTCAGTCCAGTGTTTTTATCTGACCATTTTCAGAGGAAGTTTGTTTTTTTTGTTTGTTTATTTGTTTGTTAAGCCACTTAAACAGTGACTAATTAATTAGTCAAGCATAACAAAGCACCAGGCATATGAACCAGTATTGTATCTATACATAACAACTTAGCCAAGAACCAGTTTTCATACTCTTTCTTTAGGCTACGAGCAGCCTGTTGCAAAAACACATCATGTGTTCCCGTTTCTTTGGTTGAATCTGGTAAAAATGTCAAAAATAATACAGTCTGACAAGCATAAAATAATATTTTTTGCACCAGCAGGCTGATTCCCAAATAACTATTAGCCAAAACTTTGGCATATCTTGGCATGGTGTGCAGTGTGTCCTTAAAAAGTTTGAGGAAACTGGCAAAGTGGAGGAGAAAAGAAGTGACAGGCCTAAAAAGCTATAGACTGCAGATGAACGCTATCTGAAAGTCATTTTAAGAAATAGGGAAAAATCCAGTGAAAACCTGAGAGACGTAGCTGACCCTTCAGTTGATCCCTCTACTGGTCGCCTCATCAGAAATGATCCCTGTGGAAGAGCAGCTGCAAGGAACCCATTATTCAGGAAAACAAGGAGAAAAGGCTGAGGTATGTCAAAGTACACAAGATCACTGACAACATGTCTTATAAAGTGATAAAATGTGAAATTTTTGGTTCAGTCATCATCACTGCTGTATGTACAGAGGAGGTCAGGAGAGAGGCACAGCAGTGAGTGTCTACAGCTATCTGTAAAACACGGTGGGGGCTCTGTCATGGGTTGGAGCTGCATTTCAGCCAGTCCTGCTGGGGGTCTCATCAAAACTGATGGAAATTTGAACACAGAAGTGTACCGTTGGAAAGGGGTTTTCTTCCTTCCCACAGTCACCAAATGCTTGCTCATAGGGGATGGCCTGATTGTTGGGGTTTTCCCACTAAACTTTAGGGTCTTTACCTTAAAGTGTGAAGCACCTAAAGGCAGCTTCTGCTGTGAATTGGCGCTATATATTAAAAATTGAATTGAACTGATTTTGATTGGTTGTAGTGTCTGATTGGCAACGGCTGCATTTTTCAGCATGGCAGCGATTCCAAACACACTGCAAATGCAGTAAAATCCTACCTGGATAGAAAAACACTCAATGTTACCTTCAACTTTATTTGTCCATGAAGGACAACTGATTGTTTTGTTTTTTTTTCTCTGTCCATTGCTTTGGATGGTTGATCCCAGTTATTTAAATTCATCCACCTTCACCACATCTACTCTCGCATAGACACAGAGCTTGTACAATAGTTCCTATTAGAGTAAAAACTGAAGATGAAGTGTCTAATATGTTCTGTTTACTGCACTTTGTGTGAAATTAGATTTAAAAAAAACTATTTATGGCCTTTTTAAAAAACATCATTGGTTTATTTTTAGAACTTTTGCTTTTTGCAGTTGAATAACAGTAGGTTACATAAGGGTTCATGGACCCTTATGTAACCTACTGTATATTTCTTGCTCTAAGTGTTGTACAGCCTTAATTTTGGCACACTTGCATCGTGCTGCTATAGACACATTTCATGCTTTTCAGTTTTATATCTCCACATAATTTGCTCTGACCCAATTTCCCAAAGGGGATCATTTAAGATTCATATTATCGTTCATCTATGTCTTATCTTAATGGGTCTTGGCTTTTTCTGATTGCAGTGCCCCAAAATCTCTTCTCCGTCAGTCGCCGCGGCTGCATGTGTGGGAGCGTAACCACTCCAGACAAGGAAATCATACTCGAGTTGACAAAGAGATTTATACACCTGATGATGATCAAAGTGTATAAATTACAAAGCATTTATTGATGAAAATTTAAAATGACGAGGCAGCAAAGAAAAAAGGAAAGATAGTCACTTTGTCTGTTCTTTCTTTTCATCCTTCGTATATCTATATTAGAGCACACTTAGTGCCAAAACAGAGTTGATATGAAATTTCTCTTTGAGGGAGACTTACTGGAAGTTTTGTAAGCACTAAAAAAGGGAGTACGTGTGCTCTAATTGCTATTTGGAGTTGTTTTTAAGCATCTGCCCATTTACACAAATCACTGACACAATGGGTGCATTTCTACAGGAGGGACATATTTAATGCATCCAAAAAGCCAACAATGGGTGTGTACTTTTTAGCAGCCAGTTATATATATGCTTATTGAGAGGGGACAACTTTCACAAAATGCAGTGATTTTAAAATGTTATAAACTCTACAAAGATAAAATCTTAAACACTGATTTTCTTTAGCTCATCCATTTATTTGTCTGTCCACATTTGACAAGAATTGCTGCTCCTGCTACAGTTATTTGTCAAAATTTGATCAAACTAGTATAAAATGAGCTCCTGCTGGATCCTCAGCCCAGTCGTGCTCAAGGTCAAGGCCGTGTTGGTCATTTTACAGGCACTTTTCCGTTTTTACATCATCGTTTCTCCTAAGAATGGTCTGACCACCTCAGCACGGCGTCAAGGTTGGCTGTGGTGGTGGATCCAACAGCGGACTGAGACAGGCTTAAATGGTGCAGATAGTAACAAACTCAGCATTCATAATGTGCAAGAAGTATAAGTCTGGACAATGAGTCCAGGGAATCCAGAGACAGTCCAGAGTTCCACAGAGTGGTTCAAGACTGCTGAGGTTAATAATACCAGAGAGTCCTGAGAGTCCAAAAGAATGTCCAAGGATCCGGGTCATGGGTGAGAGTGGGTCAGGCGGCTTGAGGTAACCGGAGTTCCAGGTGGGCAGTACTAAAAACAGGCACAGAGAAAACGTAGTTACTTGAGAGACAAAGCATAAACGCGATTTGTCCAAGCTTCCTACGCTGGGTGGAGTGTGGGTGGAACAGCTTGTTGATGAGGGATCAGGAGCAGGTGTGCAGCCTGCGCACCTGGGAACAAAGCAGATTTTGAACGAGCCCACGCTCACACCAGGTCCTGACCACGTCGCGGTCCCATCCCCTGACAATGAAAAGGACTGAAAAACTCTTTAGACAGCTCTTTTTGATTCTGTGGGTGGTGGTGCATGGCCGTTCTTAGTCGGCGGAGTGATTTGTCTGATAACGAATGAGACTCCAATGCACCAACTAGTTGCTCGTTCCAGTGCAGACCGAGTCCAGCAATACCAGGTCTGCGATGGCCTTAGATCCCCAGGAATGCACACAAGCCACACTGAGTGACTCGGCCTGCGTCTACACTTTGCTGAGAGCCTTGGCTAACCCAATAAACACCACCCATGATAGAGGCTGGAGATTGCAATTACTCCCCATGAACAAGGCATTCCCCATAAGCGCAGGTTATAAACGCCACTGATTCAGCCCCTGCCCTTTGTACGCACTGCCTGTCGCTGCTGCTGATTGGGCGGTGAAGTAAGGTCCTTGGATCGTCCCCACCGGGGTTGGTCATGGCCCTGGTGCAGCGCCGAGAGGACGATCAAACTTGACTGACTACAGGAGGTAAAAGTAATAAATAGCACATATTCTTTGTAAACAGAGGTAAATTATGGTGCTGTGTATTCACAATTTAAACAACATCATAATTCTTCGGAAATTGTGTGGCGCCTCCATGGCGCTGTCTGCCTCCCCCCCCTCACAACAGACACACCATCAAACAGTTGTGACAGATTTCTATGTTTCTAAAACGCTGTGATCAAGGTGAAATGGCAACTTACCTTGACAGATAGATGAGGCAGCTTTGGCAAAAGCATACAAAAGGAGGTTGGAGCAGCTTTTATTTTTCATTTTCCTTTGTAAACAAATTGCACCCAAGATAAGACACACTCTGAGCCCACATTCGTTAATGCTCACCCTTGAATTGACAAACTCACCTGCCTGCGTGTCAGATGTGGCGTGAGGCAAATCAGGCAGATTAAGTTTTCTAACCAGGCCCTCAATCAGGAGTTACCAGCAGGTGGCGGTGGGGGGAGGGGCAGCTGTAGCCCTTCATTCAAATGCAGCTTTGAATTTGGTTTTAAAGACAAATTTAGGAGAGCCTTACAGCACTATCGCAGCTCACGCTCTGATGATGACATTTGAAGAAATGACTGAGGTGCCTCAGAGAGATGGGATCATGAATGCTGGTATTTTTTCTTTCCCTTATTGATTGATTTTTATCATGCATGACACCCCAAAGGAAATTGCTTCGCAGAAAAAGCCGCCTGAGCGTGAGTAGTGTGCTTTTTTCCTTCCTGTACATGAATCAGCGTCCCTTCAAAGCCAATTAGTCACGACATTAACGAATCCTGGAGCCAGCGCTGACCGTGGGAGCAGGTAAAAACGCAGTGGCTGGTTTCGTGGCTTGAGCCTGTTGTCTTTGTGTGGGAAGCCTGATAACAGTGGCAAGGCCAGTGAAGAATCTCCGAGCGTTGGGGCAATGACACAGTCAGCAATGTTTCAAGATAATTTGCGGCGGTCCTCCAGTTGTGAAATATCCTTAAATGGGATTTGCAAATCTACCATATGAGGGAGAAGAAAAGACGAGGAGATACAAGAATAATTTGTTCTTTGAACCGTGTTTGCAAAATAATTATTCCCAGCCTGTGATGAAGGTAATTATGTAGGTTGGGTGGCATTATTGAAATGAAAAGCAGTTTAACAAAATAGTTTTATCTGTTTTTTGTGCCTGGTACGCTTCTAACTGCAGAGTAAAACTAACCAAAGGAAAAAAAAAAAGGGAACATAGAGGACTCGCAGCTATGTGTGAAATAAGGGCTCTTGGGAATATTGTGCTTTAAATGAGTTTGAAGAAAAGATGCTGTAGTCTCTTGGCGTGAGGTGAAAATAAATGTACTTTCCACTGCGTATTCTCTCCAAGGGGGCGCCACAGAAGATTGATCCGCATTGGTAATTCGGTAGAGGCTTTACACCGGATGCCCTTTTTGACACAACCTTTCCGAGGTGAGAGGGCCTTGTGTTCCCCACCTGGAATAAAACCAGGGACGTTTTGCTCATGAAGCAAATGTGTAAACCACTGCACTACAGGGAAGTTATAAAAATGATCTAGACATTGCTTCTGAATAGTGTTTCAGTACTACCTTTTCTGTGACTACAAAGCAGTGCTCTTTTTAATTATAACCTTTTTTTTAAGCCAGTAAAAAGATAGTGCTGCTTCTGCCACCAACCTTCAGTCAGCTGTGGATTTGTATTGCATTGTTTTCAGTGTCTCCTGTGGCATAGTGGTTTGCAACTTCACCCTACAAGCGAGAGAACCTGGAAAAGTGGAGGAGAAAAGAAGTGACAGGCCTAAAAAGCTATCGACTGCAGATGAACGGTATCTGAAAGTCACGTTACGTAAGAAATAGGGAAAAAGAAAACCTGACACAGGACGTGAGAGAGGTACAGCGGTGAGTGTCTACAGCTCTGTCATGGGTTGGGGCTGCATTTCAGCCAGTCCTGCTGGGAATCTCATCAAAACTGATGGAAATTTGAACACAGAAGTGCACCATCAGAAGGGAGTTCTTCCTTACCACTGTCGCCAAATGCTTGCTCATAGGGGATGGTCTGTTGGGGTTTTCTCTCAAGTACTGTAGGGTCTTTACCTTAAAGTGTGAAGCATTTTTCAGCATGACAGTGATTCCAAACACACTGAACATGCAGTAAAATCCTACCTGGATGGAAAAACACTCAATGTTGCCTTCAACTTTATTTGTCCTTAAAGGACAATTGATTGTCTTGTGCTCTCTCCGTTGCTTTGGATGGCTGATCCCATCCAAGCGAGAGATCCCAGGTTCGATTCTAGGTGGGGACACAAGCCCCTCTCACCATGGAGGGTTGTATCAGGAAGGGTGTCTGGTATTAAACCTCTGCCAAATTACTAATGCGGATTAATCTGCTGTGGAGAATACATGGTAGCAGCTGAAAGGTACATTTTTATTGTATACATACAGGCTCTAAAAGCCCTGTGCATCAAACAGCAGACAGACTGTAGCAGATTGTTTACCCCAGGAGCTGGTGGAGACCAAAAACACAGCTACAAATACTGGATTACCATTCTGCTTCCTCATTTCATAAGCCTCTTCACCCCTGTAGGAGCACAGGCCATCAACAAAACTCTTACATCACTCGAGCTGGTTCCCTGTCTCCTCAGTTCTCTCTCAGTGTCTCATCCCTAGCTTTTTCTTGGCCACCCTGTAGTCTTTTTCCCCTGTAGATTTCAGGTTTGAGCCGGGCCGGTGATGCTGGTTTTCCTGAGGGGGCCAATCCAGCTCCACTTTCACCTCAAGTTCTATTTGGTGACTGGCACCTGTCCCACTCTTTGCCACAGCTCCTTACTGATGTGATGTAATGATGTAGGCCACCTGATGCACCTGAAGTTTTGCTGTGGTGCTTTGGTTGTCCTTCAGGTCTGTGAGCTATAGAGTAAGACCGCCTTGACACTGGAGTTGAAGATGCACAGTTTTGTGGCTGGGAGATTTCTCTGGGGGCCCAAATCTTCTGCTCTAGCTTTCCAATCTTGCCAGTGAAATCTCAGTCTGTGCCCCCCCCCGTCTGTGAACCAACCCCCAAGTATTCCAGTCACTGCTCCATAAAGATGCACAAGGTAGCAGTTTGATTGTTCTGTCTCTACAAAAAGCCTGCCAGCTGGTCTCAGAGCTTGGTATAAGATATTACTTCATTGATCCCCAATGGGGAAATTCGGGATCAGTTACAGGTTTCATTTTCACCAAAATCATTCTGTTGGGGACATTACCAAGCAGTGATTGGAGCATAATCGGTGGTTGCTGCAGTCCCTGAGATCACTGTTCTTTGGCAGCTTGATGAGGATTCCCTCCTTCCACTCCACTGGGATGAGTGTCTTTTCCTAGATCTTCCTGAAGAGTCTATGCAATATGCTGACAGTCATTCAAGTCAAGTCGAGTCAAGTCAAGTCAAGTCACGTAGGTACTTTCATGTCATTTCAAGCATGTACAAGTGTTGCATGAAATAAAATACCAATCCACCAGGACCATAGTGCTACATATACAACAGTATATGTATCAGTATCAGTAGTATCCAGTATCAGCTTTGAAGGCCTCTGCTCATATGTCATCCAGCTGGATGAGATGCTTTAAAACTACTAGAGGTAAAAATCTGATGTGACGCTGTCCTTGATGCAGTGGTCTGTACCGTGCTATGTTGAGATTTGGGGTGTGTGCAACCTGTGCTTATCATTACATCTGTCTCTGCACTCACTGATCAGCAAAATCTATAAGCATACGCAGGGAAGCCTGGATCCACCTCACCAAATTCAATGCATATCGATATAGAGTTGATAGGCCCACACTTCACCCGCTACTTAATGCTGTTTGCCCCAAAATCACCACAAAGTCATTTATTGCACATTTTAAGGGTAACTTAACAATATGTTAATTTGAATATGACCTCTTCAAAAATGCATGGAAACCGACATGTTTACCCCTAACTCATTGAAGCCTGTTCCTGTGACCACTCACTCCATTCAGAGCTTTTCAGAAATTGTTACAATTCGCATTTCACACCTGAAATAAGCAGTTAATTTTTATATAATACATCCATCCGTCGTCAGAATTCACAGAAGTTACATGTTACAACAAATTCTTCTTGTAGCAGTTGTACAAAAGCGTGGCTACAGAAATCAACCTAATCTACAACTAGCCTACAACAACAACAAACAGCAACAATGTACAAATGAATTTGGGGCTGTTCATTAAGCCTTTTTTTCCATTTCCCAGGGTGTCAAATAATGCAGTTTTGTCAAAGCAGCTGGTGTGTTTCATGCAGGGGGTGACCTTTAACAGGCTGTCACTCCCAATTTCATCATTTCTCAGAGTCCTGCTCTGTTGTTAGGGGCGTATTTTAACCCAAACTATGTAGTGGGAGCCAAGTAGCCTTTGGTGCCTAAACCTAACCAAAGAGTGACAGCGAAAGTAAAAAGCAAGGAGAAAAAGGTAAAACCAAATGCAAAAAACCTGTGACTTACACTCACTCACCACTTCATTAAGAATACCTTTTCACTGATTTGTTGCCATGTTATTGGCTACAAATCAATGCATTTAGGCATATGGACATGGTCAGGACAACCTGTCGGTATTCGAATCATCAAAATGCAGAGGAAAGGGGATTTAAGTGACGTTGAATGTGTCGTGGTTGTTGGTGCCAGACTGCCTGGTCTGCGTATTTCAGAAACTGTTGATCTATTTAAATTTTCTCGCACGACCATCAGAGTTTGCCGAGAAAGATCTGAAGTAGAGGAATTGCCCACTGAGAAGCAATTCTTTGTGCAAAAAAACCTCAGTGATGGCAGAGGTCAGAAGGGAATCGGCAGACTAATTCAACCAAATAGAACTCAAAACTTTCCATTACAATCAAGGTATGCAGAAGAGCAGCTTGTTAAAGCTTTGAGCGGATGGGTGACAGCAGCAGAACACCACGATTTGTGCAGGCTCATCAAAACTGGACAAAAGAAGACTGAAAATTAAACACTGACTGGTGTATTCAGACTTGACTGCTGCAGAATTCGGATGGTAGGGTCACTGACATGAGCAACATGAAAGCATGGGTCCATCCTTCCTTGTACCCATGGTTCAGGCTGCTGCTTTGGGCCCCTTATTACCAACAGAACATTGTTTAAATATCACAGCCTACCTGAGTATTGTTGTTGACCATGTCCATCCCTTTATGACCACAGTGTACTTATCTTCTGACGGTGATGTGCAATGTCACAAAAATCAAATCAGCTCAAACTGGTCTCTTGAGCACGGCAATGAGTCATCAGATCTTGACACCAAGGCTGAGCTAAGTGGGTCATTTACCTTGTAGGATTTACAACAGTCACTGCTATCTGGTAACAACAATGCATACATCTAGGACAATCCTATTCATCTTTGTATGGTTTATTATGAACATTCTGATTGGGTTCTTTAGTTTATTTTCCATCCATGAAATGATCACAACACTCCACTTTGCCAAAAATGGCTATGTATCAATAGGAATAAATTCTAATTATTAATTCATCAGCAGAAAACTACTTATTAACTATAAATCACTGGAATATTTTTCTAAGCAAGGATGATCCAGAAGAAAGATTATTGTGTTTGTTTTTAATGTCATAGTGAACTAAACAGCATGTCTGGCAAACCCAGTCTAGTCCATATCTCTGGGAAATGTTGATCAACATCATTGCCCAGAGATTAAAAAAGAAAATCATCAAAGCATTAGTGTTTAATGAATAAAATCATTACTTGGAGCTGTCATTACAGGCTAAAAATCAAACTTTTAGAGGCAAGAAGTTCTCTTCTGTGCTAAAACATCAGCAAGGAGAGAGAGTACATCCTTTAATCTGTCCAGATAAAAGTCACTCTCTGTCATGCAAGGTCTGTTAGGCTGTCGAAGGCCTTTGACTGACATTGACACTGAACGAGCAGAAACGAATTATTTTCCTTCAGTAAACGAGAGCTGTGGATTGCCTTCCTATATGAAGGTAAAATGCCACAAAGGAGTGGTTATTGATTGGGTAACGATTAGGTAAACTTGAAGGCTAAAGGTTAAAAAAAATCTTACATAGACAGCACCTTATGAGTGGACTTGTGTGTTTTGTACTGGAGATAACATTGCAAGCTGAGAAGTGGCTGTTCTGATCTAAGAAACACAATTTGTCGTTAAGAAAGAGAGAAAGGGAGGGATGTCTGAGGCTTTGCGTGCACATAAATGTTTCATCGTTGTCTTCTTTGCATTAGGTTTGATAAGATCCCACCATAAATTGCTTTTATTTACAGCTCTAGTAAAAAATTATTGTGTTTTCATAGATGCATGAATATGACCACTTTACTACACCCAGTGGAAAACTCTTATAGATCAGCTGTCTCCATGGACACAGATACCCTACTTAGCTAGTTTACTTAAGGACAAAAGTGGCTTGGAGAGTCCGTTCTTGTAAATACAGGCTGTATGTAGTATATACACTCACCAGGCACTTCATTAGCTATACCTACCCAACTGCACGTTAATACACCTTCACATTTATGCAATTTTCCTCTCTGGGTTTAATAAAGAGTTCTGATTGGATGATTCTCATTCTGATTCTGGTCAAGACCAACTGCTTAAGATCAAACCAAGCATCAGAATAGGGAAGAAAGGTGACTTAAAACATGCCACTCCTGTTAGTGCCAGATGGACTGACCTGAGTATTTCAGAAACCAGAAATGTACTGGGATTTTTTCCACACAGCTGTCTCTAGGATTTAAAGAGAATGGGCTGAAAAATAGAACCTATCCACTGAGCAGTAGTTCTCTAAGGGAAAATATCTTGTTGATGCCAGAGGTCAAAGGAGAATGGCCAGACTGCTACCAGCTCACAGAAAGGCAACAAAAATTAAAACAACCACTTGTTAGAACTAAGGTAATGCAGAAGAGCATCTACAGCAGCAGAAGACCACACCAGGTGCCACTCCTCTCGGCTAAGGACAGGAAACTGAGGTTATAATACATGGCCTCACTAAAGCTGGATGATAGAAACTTGAAAAACGTTGCCTGGTTTAATGAATCTTGATTTCTGCTGCGACATTCACATGGTTGGGTCAGAATATGGTGTAAAAAAACATGAAAGTACAGTACCATCCTGCCTTGTATCAGTGGTTTAGGCTGTTTGTGATGGTGTAATAGTGTGGGAGATATTTTCTTGGCACACTTTGGGCCAATTAGTATCAAATGAGCATTGTTTAAACACCACTGCCTACATATTGCTGCAGATTTGTCCCTTTATGACCACAGTGTACCTGTCCTCTCATTGCTGCTTCTACATGGATAACAGATCATGTCACGGGGCTCAGATCATCTCAGCTGGTTTCTTGAACATAATGAGTTTACTGCACTCAAATGGGCTCCATAGTCATCAGATGTGGATCTAATAGAGCATCTTTGGAATGAGGCGGAACGGGAGATTCAAACCATGGATGTGCAGCAGACAAATCTGCAGCAACAGCATGATGTTATCATGTCAATATGGACCAAAACCTCTTAGGAATGTTTCCAGCAGCTTGTTGAATCTATGTCAAGAAGAATACGGGCAGTTCTGAAGGACAAAGATGGTCCACTCTTAATAGACTGGTACTTATCTATCATTTTTCCACTCTTAACTCTGACACTGAAAGTTCTTTTTACTACAAGCCGCATTCACCCATACAGCTCTTCATTCTCTGCCACGAGTGCTTTCTAACTTTCGCTTATACTCGGTCTGATGCATCAGCAGCAGTTCGGGTTCACTAGCTTGCCAAAAAACACTTTAGCGTGTGGACTAGATTATACAGGGATCAAACCACCAACCATCTATTTTAGTAGACAACTTGCTCTACCTCCTGAGCCACAGCCATCTCTAAGATGCACCTTAATACCAGCAAGGTGTATCTAATAATGTGGCCTGCACAGAACTTATGCATATAAGTCTTTCTGTGTTCTAACATCTGTTGGTGTTAAGCAAGCAAAATATTAACTGCAGTCACATGGTATGGTGAAGAGGAAGTCTTTCTGCTGCATTCATGTAAAACATACAAAAAATGTTTTTAAAAAAGCTGAGGTGATATGTTTGAAAATAAGAAAGGAAGTGTGATCCAAGCATACTGTACAAACTTTAATTAATGGGTAATCCTGCAATCACCTAATCCCGCCTTTTATTTCTCTCTTATAATCATCAATTAGTTCGTTGCTCCTTCCACTTCAGTAGCTGAATGTATTAAAAGCTCAGGTCGGTGAAGGCAAAACCATTTTGGAGAAATTACACCTGTGCTAGGATTCGCCGTCCTCAAAGAGGCAATTTATCCATTTAGACGTTATTCAAAGAACTTTCTACAAACACAGAAACAGTATGCAGTTTTGGACTTTGGACTTCTACAGGCCAGGAGAGCTATTGCACTATGCTGGAAGAGTATGGATGCTCCTACAATGAAGATGTGGATGAAGGAACTTTCTGAATGTATTGGACTGGAAAGATTAACATACATTGCCAAAGACAAACAAAAAGACTTTGATAAACTCTGGGAACCATATATGAATATGATGACAAATGAAAGAGTTAGATTTTTATGAAATGATATATGAACATTGTAAAATGTAGCCCCCGTTTTCTTTCTTCCTCCCCCCTTCCCCACCCTTTTCTTTCTTTTCTTTTTCTGTTTGTTGTTTTTTTTCTTTTTCCATTTTTAAAATTTATTTTTAAATTATTTTTTATTGTTTTTTAATGTATCTATTATTCTTATTTATTTATTTTTTTTGTTTTTTCTTAATTTGTTTTTATTTATTTATTTATTTATTTATTTATTTTATGATGGAAGGGTATGG
>VUQH01081384.1:0-21688 GCA_015106775.1 Etroplus canarensis | reverse complement strand
CCAGTTTGTATTCGGAAAGCAGACACCCTCTCTACTTTTAAGATTAGACTTTCCTTTTTGATAAAGCTTATAGTTAGCGCTTAGTTATGCTGCAGTAGCTTTAGGCTGCTGGGGGACCTTGCTGGGCATTTCTTCTCCAACCACCTCTTTTCACTCCCCATGCATTTGTTTGTTACTGCTGCATGTCATTAAATGTTGCCTTCTCTCTCCCATTGTCTGTGCCTCCCTCTGCTCTCCTTTCAGTCTTCTCTGTCCCCTCACCCCCACCCGGTCGAGGCAGTTGGCTGCCCCTCCCTGAGCCTGGTTCTGCCGGAGATTTCTTCCTGTTAAAAGGGAGTTTTTCCTTCCCACCGTTGCCAAGTGCTTGCTCATAGGGGATCATCAGATTGTTGGGGTTTTCCCTTTAACACTGTAGTATCTTTACCCTACAGAGTGACGCACCTCGGGGCGACTTTTGTTGTGAATTGACACTATATAAATAAAATTGAATTGAATTGAATCCGGTAGAAAATCTGTATCTATGCAGATTTATCTGCTGAGGTGACCCCTTGAGGAAATACAAGGAAGCAACTGGAGGAAAGTTAAAACCAGAGGAGGTTTGGAACGTTGCGTTATCAAGTGAGCAGTGTCAGGGATGCCCCTCAGCACTCGGTGACCTCGCTCTGTAACATTATGTGGTCTGCCATTTTGCGGATACGTTGCTGTGGTTCTTAAATTCCTCCACTCTTTATTTTTCTGTCATTTTCACGGGTGAGTCCATGTCTTGGACTTGAGCTTGTCAAGCTGAGCTTCTCTTGGTTGTTTCCTCATGCACATTGTGAGTACCCTTTGGTTTTGACACAAGACTGACAGAAAACTGGTCTGCTAAATGAGCTGCTGCTGGCTCTCCTTTCACTGCTTTTAATTAGGTTACAATCAGCATGT
This sequence comes from Etroplus canarensis, assembly GCA_015106775.1. NCBI lineage: Eukaryota > Metazoa > Chordata > Actinopteri > Cichliformes > Cichlidae > Etroplus > Etroplus canarensis. The sequence goes on along the minus strand of VUQH01081384.1, from coordinate 20,764 downwards.
TATTATACACATTTGCAGATATGTGCAGAAAGAGAGGGAGCAGTAGCAAGTAAACAAGCAAATTACGCTTTGAGTCATCATCTTTACAGATAAGCTGTCTCTTAGTAATCACCTTGGCCAACATGTGTGCTGTGGAAGAGTTAGGAGTGCAGTGTAGAAACTTTTAATAACTCCTTTACGTTGTGTTATTAAGGAAAGCCTGGAGGATGTCAACCCCTACCATGTAGTAATAAAGCAGGGAAGCTCAACATGTGCAGGCTCAACTAGCAATTTCCAATTAGCATGCATGAGAAATAATGAAACAAAGATTAACTAGCTGCGTTCCTAACACACCACTTTAATTTTTCATTATTATTTTTAATCTCCCTGTAGATGTTGACAGTTAACTATATCACACAGTGCTCAAGACTTTTAATTCAGGTGTGACATTTTTTTTTTGTTTCATTTATTTATATATTGATTATACTTTTCTTTTGTACAACCACAATTCCAAAAAGGTTGGTATGCTGCTTAAAATCTAAATAAAACACAATTTAATTATTTGCAAATCTCATAAGCCAATATTTTATTCATGAAGGAACATAGAAAACGTATCAACTGCCAAAACTGAGACATTTTACTATTTCAGTAGTTCATACTAGTCCCATTCTTGTCTGATTTAGGACTCCAGTTGCTCAACAGTCCTGGGTCTTCTTTGTCATACTTTGCATTTCATTATGCACCAAATGTTTTCAGTTTGTAAAAGGTCTGAACTGCAGGCAGGCCAGTCCAGCACCTGACCTGATTGTGGCAGAAGTATAGCAGCAAGAGTGAATGGGAAAGTTTAAAAGAGACCTGCTTTGATGTGTGATTTGGAGATAAAGTAAGAGAGCCAGAGATAGTTTGGACACGTTCAAAGGAGAGATAGTGGATATATTAGACAAAGGATGTTGAGGATGGAGCTGCCAGGCAGGAGGAGAAGAGGAAGACCACAGAGAAGATTGATGGATGTAGTGAAAGAGGACATGCAGATGGTTGGTGTGACAGAAGAGAATGCAAGGGATAGGGTGAGATGGAGGCAAACGACCCGCTGCGGTGACCCCTAACAGGAACAACTGAAAGAAGAAGACTAGCCTAAAACTTGCCAATAATCTATTATCATTTCCAGGACAAATCTACCAGTACCAGCTGGTAGGCCACACCCAAGGAACAATGTGAAGAAATTAATAAAATATTACATGAGTCTTTGTGTGCGTGCGTGTGTGTGTGTGTGTGTTTCCTCATGAACGTCACCCATGTGCCAATATATTTAAGTCATGAAGTGGACACTTCTTCTTTGGATGATAGAATTTTAACCTCATTTGCAGATGGCACGACCAACTGTGTTCACAGAGAGTGATTTCTGGAAGTGCTCCTGAGCCCATGTAGTGATTTCCATGACAGAATCATACCTTTTGCAATGCAGTGCTGCTTGAGCGCTCGAAAATCACCCCCATTCAATACCGTTTTTCATTACAGAGATGCTTCCAGATTCTCTGAATCCTTTGATTTTATGTACTGTAGATGATGGAATATTAAAAGTTCTTGCAATTTTACACTGAGGAACATTAGACTAAAATTACTCCACAATTTGTAGATGCAGTTTCTCACAGATTTGCTGAACCTCTGCTCATCTTTACTCCTGAGAGACTCTGTCTCCCTACGGTGCTCTTTTTATACCCAATCACATTGCTAGCCTGGTGCCAATTAACTTTTTTGTACCACTTACTTTTTTAGACTTTTGTTGCCTCTTTCCCAACTTTTTTGAAGATGTGTTGCTGCCATCAAATTCAAGATGAGCTAGTAGTTTTCATGAAACAGTAAAATGTCTCACTTTAAAACATTTGATGTTTTCTATGTTCTTTTGGGAATAAAATATTGTTCTATGATCTTTGCACATCATGGCACCATGTTTTAATTTATATTATACCCAGCATCCCAACCATTTTGGAATTGGAGTTGTAAAATAAAGGTGTAGTTTTATTTTAGAGCTACGGGGTCCTCACAGGACAGCCACACTACAAACGAAAGGTTTTATAGCATATGATGCATTACTATAGGTTAAACAGAATATAAAATATTTAAAATGGGCGCAACCTTAAATGCCTGCATTGTTTCTTCTCGCCTTGCTTTAAAAGTGACTGCACGCCACTGCTGTGAGAATAATATGATACTCATTGATTTGTGTTCTCAAATTACTCTGCTCATTGTGTGAACCACGAGGTGGTCGAGCCTTTCATCATTAAAATATTAGAGAAAGACAAAAATAAGATAGTTTGAAGCATAATGTTTGATGAATAGAAGTTTGAAGTCTTCAAACATCCAAGGTATAGTCACAAAGGAAATGTAGATGATGGCATAATGATGGCATTTGAAGATAGCAGGAAGCTTGCATGCCTGCAAATATAAAATTACAAGAGAACTTGTCAGTGAGCTCTACTGACCTTGTACTCCTTTTGACTCATTTTTATATCGGGGAAAAAGTATTTTCAATATTAAAATTGAAAGAAAAACACCTGTTTTGACAGTTGATTGACAGTACAACCATCTTTCATTCATGCAGGCATGTGGAGTTCATTTTCCATGTCAGTGTTTCCAGGTCACCTCCAAAGCTCTGAACAACACACACCTTCAGCATGTCTTTGACATGCTAAAGGCTTCAATGGTTCAATACTACAGAATCAGAAACCGCTTAGGAAAACAGGAGAAAATGATATATAGACAAGGAAACAAGGAAAACTGAGTAATCACACAGTACAGGATTTTTAAAAAAAATATGCATTACATTAATGAGGCGATCAAGGCTGGTCAGGCATGCAGCTGAGATGGATGACAGGTGTACAGAGCCGGTAAACCCACTGAGGGCGACTGGTGGATGGGTTCTGCATGGCTGGGTCAGAAACACAAACACACCTAGGAGGGGGGCTGCAAAGACAGGCTCTGGATGTACTGTATAATGGGCACACAGTGGATGCACATGCAGTTCTCTACATGCTACTTGAGTTACTGTGTATACGGATCTGCATTGGGAATAAAAACGTTGACTACGTGGTAGCGAGAATAACAGGTGCTTTGGATTTTGTATTCAGTTTAACTTTAAGCACTAGCTCAAAGTCATCTGGGTGTTTTAATATTCCAGTAAAGATGAAATATGTAGATACTAGTAGCGATGGGTCTCATGCTCAACCTGTCTGTAAGCCACAGGTGAAAACTAAGCCTCCCTTTATTTGGATCCTACCTGAAAACATGTATTACGATTATATGTTCAAACACCATTTCCAGAAAAGTTTGAAATATTTTTCAAAATGCAATAAAAACAAAAACTGTGAGGTTCACCGATGTGAAGCTTTACTTAACTGGCAAGGCATCATGAAAAGATTTTCGATGTATTTGCATATATGCAAATATATGATTTGATGGCTGCAGCACACTCAATGAAAGTTGGGGTAGAGTTCAAACAAGACTGAAAAGTATACAGAATATTCAAGTAATAGCAGTTTGGAAGACTCTACATTAAGCATGCTATTTATTGTTTTTAATTTTTTTTCCTCCCTAATTTGTTGAATAATCCAATTTCATTACGTTTATTCGAATTGAAAAATGATGCAAGGGTATGCAGTATGTGTGTTTAATGTGTAAATGTTATTTGTTTGTGAAAAATTTTGAAAAAGACAAACATATTGGCAAAAAAAAGCATGCTAATTGGGAGCAGGTGAGATATCAAGAGTGGGTATGAAAGTAGAATTCATCAAAGCAAGGATGGGTGATTGCTTAGCCTAAATTTATGAGAGAATTGTTAGTTCAGGAGGAACATTTCTTAACACAAGATTGCAGAGAATTTAGGGTTTTCATCATCTACAATGTAGAATATTGTAAAAAGATTGAGAATTTGGAGACATCTCAGTGTGTAAAGGGCCAGTGATGAATAAAGAACTGATTGTTTGTTTAATATGAGAAGGACCAAAACACCAGTGACCCCGTTTCCATTAATGGGGTCTGTGTGGAGACAGTGGAGGACTACAAATGCATTGGTGTTCATACTGACAATAAACTGAACTTCTTTAAACATACAGAAGCCATCTAGAAGAAGAAGAAGGGCCAGAACCATCTCTATTTTCTGAGACAGCTTGGGTCCTTCAGTATCTGCCAGACGATGCTCAGGATGCTTTATGACTCTGTGATAGCCAGTCCCATCCTCTATGCTCTTGTAAGTTGGGGCAGCAGACTGGGAGTAGCGGACACCAGGAGACTCAGCAAACTGATCCGCAAGGCCAGTAACGTCGTGGGCGTGGAGCTTGACTCACTGACAGTGGGTTCAGAGAGGAGGATGCTGCCCAAATTAAAGACAATATTGGACAATCCATCACAGACACTGGACAGACACAGGAGCACGTTCAGCAGCAGACTCATTCAGCCATGATGCACAACAGAATGCCACAGGAAATCATTCCCACCCGTGGACATCAAACTCTTTAATTTCTCCCTGTGACTGCATTACAGTTTCATAGTGTATTTATTCATATTGTGTATATATTACATATTGTATACAGTGTATAACTTAGTTATTTATTTTATATATTGTAATTCACACAGGCTGGTTTATTTGTTTATTTATTTTAACATAATTTTCTTTTATATCTACTGCCTTTTGAATTTATTTATTTATATCTAACTGGGCGTCTGTGACACAACAAAATTCGCCTCCCTGGGATTAATAAAGTATTCTGATTCTGATCTGATTCTGACTGTGTATTATCTTCCAGCCCTCGGGTAACCCTGCCTAAGAATCTATCATGCTGCTGTGACAAACACAGCAGCCTCGCCTCGAGTGTGCTTTAGTAAACCACTGTCACTTAATACAGTCCACCGCTGCATGAAATGCAATGTGATCCTGTATTATGCAAGAAAGAAGCCATACATGCAGAAACAGAGTTCTCTGAGCCTGAACTCATCTCAGATGGACTGAAACGTCCTTTCTGATTGTTAGCAGTGAAAGGTGTGGTGATAGGGGGGGGTGCATCATCGATTATAGTATTTGTCAGCTGCACTTATGTGAAGTACTGCATGTTTTGACTGGCGCGTATATTAGAATGCCAGAGATGCATATGCTGCCATCAAGGTGACGTCTCCTCTCAGGACGTCCGTGGCTATTTCAGCAGGACAGTGCCAGAGACTATATTCTGCACTGCTGCATGGCTTCATAGATTGTGCATAATCGAATGGCCTGCTGCCAGTCCAGATTTATCTCCTATTGAAAATGTATGGGGCATCATGAAGAGGATAATCAGACAATAAACCACAGATTGTTGAGCAGCTAAAATGTTGTTTCAAGAAAGAATGAACAAGATTCCCAATTGCAAAAGGACTAAAATTAGTATCCTCAGTTCCAGAATGATTAAGAAGTTATTAAAAGTGATGGAACACAATGGTAAAAAGCATCCCAACTTTTGAGTCTGCTGAAGCCATCAAATTTTACAGTCAAGTTGGTCAGGTAGACCATTCTAAATATTTTCTTTGCACTTTTTATCAGTTAAATAAAGGTTCACGTTGCCATGGTTCAGATCTGTTTCTCTACCCTTGAGCTCTCTCTCTCTCTCTCTCTCTCTTCTATCCGGTGCGGTTGCAGGTGTGTGTGGTTACTGATTAGCAGGAGCGTGTGAGGCTGGGAGGAGTCTTGCTGTCACGCCTGTTTGCAGCCATTGTCTCTGCTGCTCTTCTCCTTGACTCCTGGAGAGTTGCTTAGTGTGCTTCTCTGCTGCCTGCCCCTCGTGTCTGCCTGGGCCCTCCAGCTGAACCTTCCTGACCCCACTCTCTGGTAAAGCTCCGATTTTGGAACTGCACGTTGTGGATTCATTGGACTAGCTGCACCCCAGCCTGCACAGAACTGTTGTCCTGGAACAGTGGACTCAGCTTTGGGTTCTCTGGACTCTCTTTAGGTCACATTTAACCTGCTCTCAGTCATTCATATCCTTCTTTCACATTCCATTGAATGTATTAACCACCTCTTGTTGCCTTAAACTTTTTGAACTTTCACTGCTTGTGCGTCCCGCATCTGAGTCCTACCTAGTGTCCCATGACACACATGAATTAACTAATCTCAGATCATTTTATTGTATTTTGGAAAATTTTCTGGAAATTAGGGTTTCTAGTAATATTATTATAATTCACAATATTTAAACAGGACACTGAGAAAGTTCTGTCTTAAAAGGAAGCCTTGATGTGATTACGAATCAATTCAAAGCACAACAATGAAACTACTTTAACACAAAGCAATAAATCCAGTGGAAACAGTAAAAGCAAATATCTTAAAAGCCATCAATGAAAAAGATAACATCAGTTTAAATAGAACACGCAAATTTGCATGGGATCTAAATCAATCAAAAGGGATTAGTGAGTTAAAGTCTTCTGTAGATTGTGTGGCGCACAGTAAATACAACGCTTTCTCTAACTTCAGTAGAATAAGTCAAGATTCCTATAAAGTTCTCTCAAGTAAGGCAGAAAATACAGTGAATCACTAAAATTTGTGGGAAAGAGTCGATTATTATATAATCTGAATTACGGCCTTTTTGTCCCACTGCAGTGAAGCAGTTGTAGCACGTCGTATTTTGATTCGTTCTTGTCTCTCTCCCAGACTTGCCTGTTATTTTCCCTGACAGCTCTTTTAATCCATCTTATTTTACGCATGTATTAATCACCTCAAACAGAATCCGGTTGCTGGAAGAAAAGCTTTCCCCTCACCTCCTGTGGATTAGCCTCTTTTCTGTGTGTCAATCAGTGACGCACTTGTCTCTTGCTGTTAGTGTTAATGTTCTAACACCAGAGTATTTTTGATTTCATTATGCACTATATCTCTGCAGTTAGTGTTGTAACAGCACATAAACAACATTACCTGTCTTAGGTGGCTCAAGGGAAAATCTTTTTCTTTTTTTTTTTGCCAGGTTGGTTGTAGAGCCTTCCCTCTTTTCCTCAGGCCTAGATGGTCTTTTTAGAGTATACAAGACAGCGTTTAAAGGTCACCTCATACAATCTACACATCAAAAGAGTCATTTTTATTTTCAGGCTTGGGTCGGAGGTCATGTGCCTAGAACTTTTGATGCTTGTTACATCCACGGTTCCTGATATGATCTTTCTTTTCTCTGTGAACTGTTTGATAAAAATAAATGGCAAAGTGCCCTTCTTTCCTTGAAATGCTGGAGAGGTTGCAAAAAACACCCACAGGGAGAGGCTTTTTTTTTTTTTTTTGCTGGTGAGCTTTGTTCAGTTCATAACCTTTCCGTCCTGAAAAGGCAATGTACATGTACTTGTGTACGCTCAGCAACTTATATACAAAGTAAGTACAGTTTTGATATGGAAAAAACTCCACAGAGTATTGTTATTGTTTGAGGAGAATGGAGACTGAATAACAAAAATGTCTTTGTTCTATGTTAAAGGAAGAGAAATCGGGTCATGGGGGGATGCGCCACTGTAGGCGTGAACTGACTAATTCTGAAAAATTAATTTTTGCGTATGGGTGACATTTTTTTTTTGAGGGTGGCACTACAGAGAACTCGTGGTATCTATTCAGGCCCATTCTCATCCCCAGAGGGTCGGACACTGCTGTTTTCTCAAAGCTCTTAGAATCTCAGCGTTACCCACAAGGTCAACACTTGTAAAGAAGCCCTTGGCTTTACCTTTAAACATACTGGGTAATTATTTTTAACACAGGGTTAATGCTGTAAAAGGGGCATGTTTTAACCCTGATCTTCTTACTGCTTCAATCTCAACCTATCCCTTGCATCCTCTTCCCTCACATCAATTCTCTTCATGTCTTCCCCATCCATGAACCTCCTCTGTGCTCTTCCTCTTTTTCTCCTCCCTGGCAGCTTCATTTTCGGCATCCTTTGTCCAATATATCCACTGTCCCTCCTCTGCATGTGTTCAAACCATCTCAACCTTGCTTCTCTGGCTTTGTCCCCGAACAGCTCTACCTGAGCTGGCCCTCTGATGTACTCATTTCAAATCCTGTCAGTATTTTCTTGTGTACTTTCTTTGGATTTAATTTTCATAAAAAGATCATTTATTTAATCTTCAATTGACTGAGGTCATGAAGTGGCATGTCGGCCCCTAGGAGCTAGCACAAGGGCTTAAAATAAAATAAAAGTCAGGTGTGTTAAGCCCTGAGCCCATGTACATGAAAGCGATTACGGATCCCAATGTGAAGTCAATTAACGAATCCAAACATGACAGAAGTGCTTTGTGACTGAATTTGTTGAGTGTCGAAATGATTTGCGAGACTTTGTAAACACCTTATATTGTTGCAGAAGTCAGCTGCCCATTTTGAAACTTCCTAAACTTTTACAAAGGGTTACGATTTTCTAAACTTTCACAGCATGTCACAACAGACTGTTGTAATTATTTTGTAATGTTGTAAATGCATTATTTGCAGATTTGCCAAACCAGCCCAATGTGTTTACAAAAGATTATGATGGTTTGGCACATTTTTCCCTCGAAATGCTGCGAATGTTCATGCAGCAGTTGCAAGACAACTGGTAAGGCAGGGTATTTATGACAATCATTAATACCTCATAATATATCATGTGAATTTGTAACATTTTCCTTGTGTTTCCTAAACTAATCCTAATCTTCATTATAACTCCTGCAAGCCTCATTCACCTAGCCACACACACACACACACACACACACTCATACAGTGTTTTTTTTCTGCGCCTCTAAGTGTGTTTTAACCATCATGCACACATTCACACTCTGATGGATGCATCAGGAGCATTTTGGGTTTCAGTGTCTTGCCCAAGCACACTTCAGCATGTAGACTGGAGAAGCCAGGGATCGAAATTCCAACCTTCGTGTTGGAAGACAACAGGAAGCGGACGGCTGTGGCTCAGGAAGCGGAGCCCATTGTCATAATTTATGCTTACAGTAAGTGTTTCTGATTTTGAAATTTATAATTTATTATTACATAGAAATTATACATGGCACACTATGAACAAGTGTAATTTCATAGTAATTACACAATGTGATTTTTAGACGCTACCTCTAGAAGGGGTTAACTTAAATCATGTAAACAAATGATATTGTCTAGGCATATATTACACTGAATAAATAATTACACTCTCAGTAGACTTTACTACACGGTTAAAGAAGCGTTCCGTAGCTTTTTAACATTATCTTCGGCAATATATTGGTATCAAGGAAATAATGATTTCATGAAGTATGGACCATGTTGAAATAATTCAGTGGTTTGAAAGTATGAATTCCTGCTAATATTTCTTTAATTATATCTGCAACAAATTAGGTTGGAAATGTGTGAAGGCTCTTTTAAGTCATTACATTTACAGTTTTACAGCTGTAGTTTTACATGCACCACTATTAAGCAGAGTGATTTATGTGAGGTGAGGTTATCTGCTGACAAGCCACGCCATGATGCTGATCCTGAGAGACTGCTCCTTATTTACAAAAAAGCAATAAAGTGGCATGAGAAAATCTAATTTATGTCTTATCTAACATTTAAATTTATCTTAAAGTTTTTTCTTTTTCTCCTAATGCATCCCATCAGCCGTGTTACGTGTCATTTTGTGTCATAAATCTTTTAAATGTTGGCTAAACTGCAATAAAAATGATTGGGGGGGGGCATTTTAAAGAGGGAAGTCTTACATAAGGATGATGAACTCTAAAGTCAGTATAATGTGGCTTTATGTTGCAAAAATATTCATCCTTAATGATATCAACCCACAGAAAATCCACTTCATATTTTCAAAATAGAAAATCTCAAAACCGATGATGAATAGACTCAAGAACATTCAAATGTGAAGAATATCATTATGGAAAAGTCAAAAACTAATTTTAGATAATGTGGTTTTGGTTCCTTTAAAATAATGAAGGTCTTAAACAAGAACACTCACTGTGAAACAGAGTAAGCAGATCTGTCCCATACATTTTCAAAGTTACCACACAACGGGTTACGGCAAAATCGGAAATGCATTTTAATAAATTAATTCGCTGAAAAGTAGAATTTTGAAAGTTTATTATGCCGTTCAACTGAGTGGCCTCCTCACTAGACCCATCTCTTTCTCATCCGCTGCCCTCACTGCTTAGGTCTGCTCTGGATTTCACTCTTCACTTGCTCAGAGCAGCTAAGGTTGCCCCACTGCTCTGTGAAGCCACAAAGTCACCCAGTCCTCCACGGATCTCTACACTGGCTCTATGTCCCCAACCCCAACCCATTCAGCCCTGGAAGAATTCATCTCCTTTTATCTAAATACTGCTCCTTACCGTGTTAACATAGTTTTTTAAATTTTTTAATTAGTTTTTATTTTTATTTAATTTTGAGTTTTTGTTTTCAATTCAGTTTAGTTTCAGTTAGTTTCCAGAGTGGGTTTGCTCGTTTTAGTTTAATTTTTATAGTTTGAAAATATTTAGATTTAGTTTAGTTTTTTATTGGTTTCTGTTTAAGTTTAGTTTTCTTGATTATTACAATGTGGATGGTATTTGTCAGGGGAAGATTTAAGATGTTTAGATCAGAATTTACAGAACAAACACAAACTTTGTGAGAACAGATGAGTCACAATCATGTAGACATCCTGAGTCTCAGTAAACAGATGCACCAAAGCCTCATCAGACAGACTGACAGACCACATTTAATCCAACTAGTTTTTAATTTTTATTTCAGTTAACTCAAATAATCTTTCTCATTTAATTTTAGTTCTTATTTTATTTTTAGTTAACTATAATAACCTTGGCTCCCTATATATTCATCTAACAATGTCATGCACCTAGCTCTGGCTCATACTATAGCAGCCTTCATATCAAATTTGTGTAAACATTAGGTGTTGCAAGGCAGCCAGGCATGCTACGACTCCTGAATGCAACATTTTACATTTTACAATTCTATGGGAGTCAAAATGACTCCCCCTGCGGTTCAAGGTATAATTGACCGTAACTTTTTTCTTTGTATCCCAAAAACTCCAAAATTCACTATATGATGAATGAATCCAGTTTAGGAAAAGCTAGGAAATATGAGTTGATGAGGTTTTATTTTCCAAGTTACATGATTTATTTAGTCTTTATTATCCTTTAATTCAAAATATTTACATATCACGTGAAAATACAAATTTGTTTAAAGGAAGGGGTAAAAGGGAACAGAAAAGTGCAAAGTCAAGTTGCACTTTTCTGCTCCCAGTCACCTGAACATTTCATCTACAAATACGCTTACGTGTAGCCATCTTGAGGGCAGTGTGTCACCAAGAAAACATCCAAGCTTGCAAAGACACAAAACACAGCAACAAGCACAAAAAAGTAGACAAACATTAAAATCATACAACATCTACATATGTATTCAATATACAATACTGTAAATAAACTTAATTTTCTATAAGTAACAGTTTAAGCAATTCCCCAAAGATTTTTGAGTTGGTTTGGATTTCATTTGTTGTGGTAATAAATTTCTTAAGAGAGGACCAGTGTAACATATGGCAAATTTACCCACTGATGTCTTGACACTCAGAATACAGAGATTTCTTTCACTTGGATGAGTGACGAAACGTTTCTCCTACGGAAAACTTTGTGTCCAGATGAACAGAATCAATTTTTGAAGTATTACTTGCCTGGATGATTGAGCATACATCAAGATATTGTTTCCCATACTTCAAGACCATATGTTATATGTGGTCGAATAAGAGATTTGTAAAGTAAGGTAAGTATAGAGGTGGGTAGAAAGTGTCTGAGCTTATAAAGACAATTGAGTCAAAATGACCCCCTTTGTGGGTCGAGGGTTAAACATTTAAAAAATCATTAGCACTTAAGCTTGGCAATTAATTCAGCCTGTACATTTTTGGTGTATTTTGTGGCAACAGGATTATTTAGCAAAAAGGAACAATGAGTTTTTTTCTACTTTTTTGGCTGATATGAAATGTATCTGTAATTACAGAATGACTCTTAACCAAACCAAGTAGTTTGTGATGTGCAAATCTAACTTGTGAGTGGAAGCAGAAGTCAAAAACCAGTGCAAATTAGTATGCAAGCAAACTAATCAAAGTTCCAGGGTCACTGCGTTAAGCCACATTCGCCAAAGGACACCTTGTGCATATCTCTGACACCGGCAGCATCTGACAGAACGGCAGCCTTTAACCCCGTGGGATTAGAACACATTGTTTATCCTCTGTGAAGTATGAATGTGCTCAGTAAATATAATTGCATCTTTCACAAAATTCATAAACCATGTCACGCAGAAACCATGGTCTGCCTTTTAAAATATAAAAGGCTGACAAGGCTGTCTCAGAGCACCCAGTGTGTACAAGAATGGGGAGAAACTTTAAAGCCATCAGGAGTTACATGCAGATAAAGGAAAGGTAAAGATATGCTGTAAGAATACAGTATCTGTGCAGAGGTAGCTATCATACCCTGTCAGAGTTCTTGTCTCAGCTCTTTGTTGTTTTCATCTTCACCCCTGCCTCCTGTCACACTCTATTCACCCACCAGGGGTGCTTTTCATTATGCCGATGTATCTTCTCTCACTTCCTTCACTTGCGTTTCTTCCTTAGCCCCTCCAAGTGAGGATGTCAGAGAGAAACTTGAGGACACCAGAGATGAAGTAACAAAAATTTGAAATCCTTCTTTTCTTTTCCTTTGTTGGGGCGGCTGTGGCTCAGGAGGTAGAGCGGATTGTCTTCCATCAGGATGGTTGGAATTTCGATCCCTGGCTTCTCCAGTCCACGTGCCGAAGCGTCCTTGGGCAAGACGCTGAACCCCAGATTGTTCCCGATGCATCCGTTGGAGTGTGAATGGGTGCATAACAGTTAAAAGTGCAGAGAGGCATAGAATAAAGCACGTATGAATGTGTGTGTAGTAAAAAGTGTTTTGAGTGCTCAATCAGAGTAGAAAAGCACTCTATAAGTCCATTTGCAATTTCTTTTCATAGTCAGTTCATGAGTTAGTGAAGACATTCACTGTGGATTCTTTTCTCTTACAACCTTTAAATAACCCTGAATGTATGTATTGTTGTTCTTAATTTTAATCATGATTTAATATTTACTTTTCTAATTTATTTATGGATCACTGTTTTGTTTGTTAGTATTTCTTAGGTAGTTTAGTTACTTGCATTATTGTCACCTGCACAATGACACGCCTTATACAGTTAAATGCCACTTCGACAGCTCATATCTAAGCAGCTAGTCACATGGTGGCAACTTAGTGCATTTAGGTATGTAGACATGGTCGAGACAACCTGCTGAAGTTCAAACTGAGCATCCGAATGGAGAAGAAAAATGATTAAAGTGACTTTGACTGTGGCATGGCTGTTAGTGCCAGACTGGCTGATCTCAGTCTTTCACAAACTGCTGATATACTAGAATTTTCCCCACACAGTCCTCTCTTGGGTTTACAGAGACTGGTCTGAAAAAGAGAAACTATCCAGTGAGCAGCAGTTCTCTGGGAGAAATGCCCTGTTGGTGCCAGAGGTCAGAGGAGAATAGCCAGCCTGCTTTGAGCTGATAGGAAAGCAACAGTAACTAAAATAACCACTTGTTACTACCAAATGTATGCAGAAGAGAATCTCTGAAAGCACATGTGGAACACTGAAGCAGAAGGGCTAGATTAGCAGAAGACCACATCAGGCGCACCTTCTGTCAGCTAAGAACAGGAAACTGAGGCTACAATTCACGTGGACAACTCTTAGCACCAGTTGAGCATTGTTCAAACACCACAGCTGACCGGAGTATTGTTGCTGAGCATGTCCATCCCTTTATGACCACAGTGTACCTATCTCCTGATGGCTGCTTCCAGCAGGATAACACAATATGTCACAGAGCTCAAATGATCCCAAACTGGTGTTATGATCATGACCGTGAGGTCAGTGTGCTCAAATGCCCTCCACAGTCAGTAGATCTCAACCCAATAGAGCACCTTTGGGATGTGGTGAAATGGGAGATTTGCATCATGGATGTTCAGCTGACAAATCTACAGCAGCTGTGTGATCCTAGCATGTGTTTCCCTCACCTTGTTGAATCTATGTCACAAAGGCTTAAGGTAGAACTTTAGGCAAAAGGGGGTCCAACCCAGTACTAGTAAGGTGTATCTAGTGAAGTGGCCAATGAGTGTAGCTACATAAGAATGTCTGTACGGCAATTTAAAACAAAAAAGCAATGAAAAACAAACTGCTGCTTTGAGTGATGGTACAAATCATCCTCTATAAGTTAAATAACTGTGAGGAAAAAAAACTTATGTGCATATAGTACATGGTCAAATGTGGGAGTCCATTAGTATGCATCATGTGTCATGGTCTGTAGGTTTTGTGATTAGTTTTCTTTTTTGTCATCATATACCCAGGATTCTTGTTTCTTGTAGTTTTGGTTTTGCTTCTGTTATGCCAGCTTCCCTCATGTTTTCTGTATTTATGTTCTTTGTGCCGTTTGTATTCACTGTTGTGATGCTAGTTTTGTATTGGCAGTTCAGAATCAGAATACTTTATTAATCCCCTGGGGGAAATAGCATAAGTCTGATCATTGTTTCTTACACTATGTCCCCACTGCTGGCAATTCCGATTTTTTGCAGAGATCTGATTTTTTTGCATGGTCGTTCACGTTATAATTTAAATCCGACTGCCATCAGGCTCCAGGGTGAACAGTCTCCGGCCGTGAGGCACCCTGTGTTTACACAAGTGAATACGCATGCTACACATGTCAGCGTGTGAGTAAATTTCAGTTCCTATTCCACTGACTAGCTCCATCAACTCCGTCAGCCATGCTTGTTTTGTGCATTGCTGACATTTGATCCTGCCACATCTCAATCCGATATGGGTCACATAGGCAAAAAAAAAATCAGATTTGGGCCACTTTTTCCTGCAGTGTGAACAATTTGAACAATTCTACACTTCCAACAGTGTAGAGCAGTTTGGGGAATCTGTTTTTCTGTTCCAGCATGACTGCTCCCCAGTGTACAAAGCAAGCTCCATAAAGGCATGACTGGATGAATTTGGTGTGGAAGAACTTGACTGGCCATCACCGAGCCCTGACCGCAACTCCATCCAGCACCTTTGGGTTTAACTGGAACAGAGATTGTGAACCAGGCCTTCTCATCCAACATCAACGTCTGACCTCACAAATGCTCTTCTGGATGAATGGGCCACTTTTGCCTGCAGTGGGAACGTAGTGTAAGTTTTTTAGTTCTCATGCTCCGTCCATTGTGTTCAGTTTATTTTTTAGCCTCAGTTCTATCCCCTGTTTATGTTTAGTTTGTTATCCGTTCTCGTTATGTCTCCTTTGTGTTATCCTCTTCCTCCTCCTCGAGTTCCTTGTCACCATTGTGTCTCTCTTCCTGTTTTACTTTGGTAGCTAGTTTTGTTTCATGCATTGCATCTAGTTTTGCATCCTGCTCCTGATTATGGTCACCTGTGCTCCCACCTGCTGCCACTTTATTCGTTAATCTGTGTGCATTTATACCCCTGCCTCTCCTCCGCTCTTTGTTGCATCTCCTGGTTTTGTTAGGTATTCTTTATGCCAAGCCGTGCTGAGGCTTGTCTTCTCCTTTCCCCATGCTGATGTTAGTATTTCATGAACTTTATTTTGATGGATGTTTCAACAGATTATTAAAGCTTGTTTTGTGTTGAACCTGCCTGTCACGGAGTCCTGCATATTGGATCCTCACACCACACCTCAGAAACCTAACATCATGCCATTTATAAAAAGCTCCACACAAGGTACCCCTGTGATTCATTGGTCTTTGCGCCTCCAGAAGCCCCCTCTCTCCTCCTCTTCCATGTGCCTCATCTCCCCAAGGTGCAATTAAGGAATTGGGAGATCCTTTGTAATACCAGCGGGGAAACAGCATCCAGATCTAGAAAGGAGAGAGGACAAAATGAAGCATAATTTAGCTTAATGAAAAGCACTCCAGATGTCCTTGGACTTTTATTCTTTCGGCGCTAGTGTCTTGTTCTTGTGTTGTCTTTTTCATTGCCTTTCTTGTGTACTATTTTCTACAATGTTAGACTTTGTACTATGTTTCAAAATTAGGGTGTTCTTTGCATTGTAGGGTGTTCTCTGCATTGTTTGCAGCTATTGCACATGTTGCACACGTTGCACTTTATTTATTTATTTTTCAAATCTTTTAAACTTAAATTTTAAACTGTGGGAAAAAAAACAAAAAAAACCCTACCCCTAGCTCTGTTTTTCATATTGATACCTTCTGTCATATATGTCTGTCATATGTTTATATGTTGCACCAGGTCCTGGAGAAACGCTATTTCATTTCACTATGTTCTGTGTCAGCTATATGTGGTTGAAATGACAATAAAGCCCTTGAATCTTGAATCTTGAACTTTTCTCCTTGTTCCAATGCCCTGACCTCCGCACCCGCCTAAAATGCTTCACATTCCGCAACCACACCCAGTCTATATACACCTGGCATCTTTCATAAACTTTTGCTTAGTGTATTTTACTATTTCATATTAGCTGCTCAGCTTTTGCTGCTTGACACCCTTTTTTGGATTCTCCTTCCTGTCCATGCTATACAAAATGTAACACCCCACCCACCCAAGCTAAGCTAACTTGTTGCAGATGAAATGCTCACCATACCCACATCAGGCTTTAATTCTCAGCAAGAATGCAATTCAAATGTAAAATGCATTTTCTCACTCTGTAGGAAAAATGCAATAGGAAAAAATTATGTGAATGCAACAAAATACAATGAATATCACACTTTTCTGGCCTCTTAACTAAAAGTAACACTTACCTTGACACAGATTGTAAGGTTACAGATTAATTATAATATATCTCAATCAAAATGCATGAATCTAAGATGCACGAAAGGAAGGTTTTGTCTGTGTAGTCGGAAAAGGTTACTGCTCCTACAATTACTGCTTTTGTGGCAGTAATGTGTAGAATCCACCAGCAGTTCAATGAGTTACAGGTGGTAGAAAGTTGGCTTTTGTCACACAGCTCCTGAGCTGACAAGTGTGTTTCTAAAGAACGCTGTTTTAAAAAAAATATATGTGTGTGTGTGTGTGTGTGTGTGTGACACAGATGAATGAACACGATGGAGAACATGTTTTCAGATTTAACCAGAGTATAACCATGATTTCAGACTCCTCCATCACTCCTGGCAGAGAATCTCAGCTCATCTACACCTTAGCATGTGTTTGTATGCATGTTTGTGTGTGTGAGTGCAAGCAAGACAGAGAAAAATATTTCACATTATGAGAAATAAACTTGCAAACATTTGCATGCAAGTCCACTATTATATATTATTACAATTAATTTCAGGCCGTAATTCTACAGATGGATGTTTTGCACCATTGACTCCGCAGTCAGGCACATCCACCAAATGTCGGACTAAACGCTTCTGAGAATTGACAATAAATCATTTTGATGACCTGGTTCTGCTGCAGCTTTTAAGCCCTAAATGTCCTGAGCACCAAAGGCAAAAAGATCATTTTGTTAGAGCCTTATGTGTCTTTATAGAGAGTACAAAATGATTTATATAATAGGCTAATATTGGTTTATTTTTTACAACTCGTTATGTTCCTCTTGTAAAAATATTTTCTACAGCTTTGATGAGCAGTAAAGCACAAATACACCCTCTCCAACACACAGTTAGGTCCATAAGTTTTGGGACAATGACAAAATTTTATAATGTTGCATCTATAACCTGCCATTTTTTTTAATGAAACAGTCAAAATGTGTTTGAAGTCCAAAACTGCATTTACTGTTTAGGAGCCATGACCATTTTTATAAATAGTCCCTAATTTTTAGGGGCTCAAAGGTAACGGGACACTTTCAAACATGTGGTTATCGTACCCAAATGCCAAAATGAACTTTAAATCAGATGCCAAAAAAGCATAATTGTCCCAAAACTTATTGGCATCATTAAAATTTTACGTGTTAAAGAGGATGCAAGGGATAGGGTGAGATGGAGGCAGATGATTCGCTGTGGCGAACCCTAACAGGAGCAGCCGAAAGAAGAAGAAGTCTGACATAAAAGTGAGTGTCACCAGAGAAGTGGCACATGCAAAAAGCCAATCAGTATTACAAAAGGTGAAGAGTCTTTCAATCTCATTTGCAAATGAAGAGGGACTGTCTTCATAACCAGTTAGGCCAGATTATGATAAAATCATGGGCTTCTTCTGGAACTGTCCTCGAGTTGACAGGCTCTAAGCTGGTTTCAAGACAGGCTTTTGTGTCAGATCTGTTTTCAAGTGCTTTTCTAATTTGTGCAGAACAAACTCGTGCCTACCGCAGTGTGCTGTAGCGACAAACAATCCCGTCTGGTTTGTAACTATTATTTGTTTCTGCACATGTTGGACAAATGCCCAAAACACACTTGCAAGACTGTTCATTCAAGGAGAGGGAGAAAATTCTGGCACTTACAACTGTCGGACCTAAACCATTGTCATTCCCACACTGTCTACAAACCCTTTAAAAGAAAAGTGGGGAAATTTTCCAAATGCAATGAAAGCAAAAATCTATGATATCCTGTGATTTCACTGACAAAAGTACAAAAAATGTAATAGTTTACTGACCAATTTAATTGTAGTTTGTAAATAAACACACAATTTGAATTTAATGGCTGCAACACACAACAGAAGTTGGGACAGAGGCATGTTTACCATTGTTTTCACTTTTGCTTTTAGTAATTTTGGAACAGAGGATACCAGTTGCTGTAGTTTTCCAAATGGAAATCTTGTCCAGTCTTGCTTGATATAACATTTCAGCTATTCAATTGTTTGTGGTCCACTGTCTGATTCTAATCTTAATGATGCTCTGTACATTTTAAACAGAGGATAGATCTGAACTGGCAGGAGGCCAGTCAACTACACTCACTCTGTGCCCTGTGCAGAATGTAGTCTGGCGTTGTCCTGTTAAAGTGAGCATGCATGTCCCAGATAGAGATTTCACCTTGATGGCAGCATATGTCTACCTGAAATCCCAAACTATGCCTCAGAGTCAATGGTATCTTCACATACATGCAGCTCAGCCATGCTCTGTGTGCTGATGCACCCCCATACCATCACAGATGCTGGCTTTCACACCTTTCACTCACAAAATTCTGAATGGTTGGTTTTTTCTATTAAAGCCACTATATGTTTCCCAGTCCATCTTGTGAGTAATCACAAACATTGGAAGAGACACCATTTTATCAAGAATGTACCAATTTATTCACCAAAATGAGCAAAAACCATTATTAGCTTAATGAGGTTTGTTAGTCAATGCTGTCAGGGTATCAGAAGTTACATGAGTGTTTGAATGGTAGATGTACAGTATGGTGTCGTTTCATGCAAAACCTAAAATAAGCAGGCTGAACCCTACCATAGAAGAAGAATAGTGCAGATGGAAAGAGATCAAGTACTGAGACAGCCAGCTCTTAAATGTTCCAAGGAGACTGGCAGGTGCATTAATATAATATCTGCCTATCTGGAACCTGCAAGACAATACAGAGGGACAAAGACAGGGGAAACAAAGCTTGCCCAGCCAAGGTGGAGAACTCAACAATGTTTTTTCAAAAGAAAAAATGGAAATGTGGACTCGTCTGACCACAGCACATGGCTCCACAGTCTTACAGTCTATCTGAAATGAGCTCAGGCCAAGAACCCCAAGAACTGGGGGTTGTTCCTGCACAGACTACTATACCCAGGTGACTGTATTTGTCACATTAGCATAAGAGTTTCTTAAGTAACCTGAGGGCTTGAGGGTTTACACGCATTCATCCACACCAAACCACTGTTACTTGAATATTCTGAACAATTTTCAATCTTGTTTTAACTCTTATTTGCATATATTTACAAACTAGCCGCCCTTGCTACTAAAGATATATCTGACCTGACCCTATTTGTGGGGCTAGATGCAACTGTCAGTTTGTTTTTGTCCATTCAGTGCAAATTAGGTGATTAAGAGCTGATGCATGCAGCAGCAAAGTTGATTCCAAAATACCCCTTAATTTTTTTTTAGTCACTTTCAGCAACAACAACAACAGCAGACACAATGGTGGCAGACATGACAGGGTGTCACCATGAAAGTATATGATCCCACAATCAATTTCAATCAGTCTCAAAACATTTTTACATTATAACATGCAAGAATTTGCAGTGGTGGCAGTGGTGGAGGTGGTATGTGTCACCATGAAAGTGTATGATCCTACAATCAATTTGATTTTTGTTTCGAGAAGATCAAACAGCCACAGACATATGGTTAATTTTTTTTTTTTTTTTTAAATTACAGATAACGCCACCTAGTGCCAAATCTAACTTTTCAAAATGGCTGAAAGTCTAATCAGTTCCATATATCATGGATGTCTATCACTGTGGTAAAATTCAAACAGTTTTTGCCCTGACAGGACAGATTTGCAGCAGCAGTGGCACTGATGGTTCCATCGTATCCCTGCTTTTCAGGGATATAAATACAGTTAAGTTGGTCAATAAAACAGTTGAATATCTTTTCATTTGGATTTTTTTGTCAATTAAATAAACATTCATGTGAATTAATGTCAAAAATTGTCATTTTTATTGCACATTGGAAAATATCCCAACTTTTTTGGAAATGAAGTTTGTAACACTGTTTTGTTAAAGCCACAGCTCTCTCCAAGAGACACAAAATGTCTTTTTAGCAGTGGTGGGTATTTGCTACCTGGGCCTTCAGTGGGGATTTACCTGACTTAATCCACCTCTTAATACCACCACTATCACGTCACAATTATAGAAACCATCAATACTTTACAAAAGCGCAATATAACAAGGTGTGGCATTACCGAGAGAGAGGCCTTTTGT
>VUQH01081382.1:0-13389 GCA_015106775.1 Etroplus canarensis | reverse complement strand
CTGATGGATGTAGTGAAGGAGGACATGCAGAGGGTTGGTGTGAGGGAAGAGGATGCAGGGATAGGGTGAGATGGAGGCAGATGGAGCAGCTGAAAGAAGAAGAAGAAGAAGAAGAAGGTGTGATGGCATAAGGAGGCAACATTACAAAAAACATTCATTGTCCAAAAGCGTATGAACTAGTGGAAAGTTGGCACTGTAAATATGTTTATTTGCTATAAAACTGAGCATTTTAACATGCTTGACTCTAGTTTGGAGTCAGCCTCTCATGGTCAGTGAGGAACTGCTGTTTATCACACATGCTGGCATCATTTCTCAGTCCCAGCTTTTCCTGCTTGAACGATCCCAGTGCTGAAGTTGGTATCGCTTTAGTCATAAAGCTGTTTGGCAGTTTAGTCTCTCCTATGGATCAGACACCTTTAACTTAAATGAATGATAAGTAAAAAACCTCTTGAGAATTTCCTCATTACTGGCTCGTGTTTTCCTGGCAGACCTTTGAGCAGTATTATCCTCTGTTTCACTAACAGTTTAACATAATTTACTCCCTTCCCTTTATGTCATGGAGTGGCTTTGCCTTTTTGTGCCAATTTTAAGAGTGTTGACTCTGCAAATGATATCTCAGAATATGCACCTCCTGATGAACAGGTCATACTCATCAGTACAACAAACGTCTGTTGTTATGAGAAGTCAAATACACTTGGAGCCTACAAACTGACACACAAAAAGTTAGGGGAGTTAAGGATGGCACCACATCACTGTTCTCTGCATGTGCCTACATTTGTCATATAGGTAGGCATTATCTTAATGAGTCAGCTCAAACACAAACACCAGACCTGCGAAACTTGTGAAACATTTCTGTCTCTGAGTTGTGATGCTGAATAAGGCAAAGAAAACGCACTGACATTTTATCTTTAGGAACTGAGAACATCACTTACTCATTTTATCTTAGCAGAGAACACTAAAAACTGCAAAGAATGTTCCTGAATAAGGCCGAGTGATTTAATTAAAATTGTAGCTTTTCATGCCATATACATGTATGCTGTAGTTGACACTGATGATTTTTCTTTCCAGTGTTGGCGCAGTATGGAAGGCATTAGGCAGAAGCAGCAGAGACCATCAGTTCTACGTCAAGTTTCTCCTGTAACTTACAGACAACAACGTGGTATACAGATATTTAAGTGTCTACTGCTCTACATTAATAATATCATGCATGCAAATCACCTTCAACCCTAGTTCTAAACATGCTTAAATACAGAGTGCAATGAATTGCAAAACCTGTAAACCTGCAATTTATTTAAAAACCTGAACATATCAAATGACTATGAAACTTTATGTGCTTTGCAAAAATACTACAGGTTTCTTTTGAATTTGGTCCTAGCATTTTAACATTTTTTTCTGTATTTGTAATGAGACATTGATGAATACTTGAATTCTTTGTGTTGTTATTTCTTAAGGATTTTAAGACCAGCCACTGTCTGTCAGTATAGTATTACAGTAACACGAGCAGCGCACAGTAAGAGCCTACATCCTGTTTTTTTTTTTTCTCACCTGGTGCATTGCATCCAGAAAGTAGTGCAGCTGTCTCCATTTGCAAGGAAGAGGTGGATGCAGACCATCTTCCCAAGTCGTCTTCACCACACATGGGCTCCTCACCCAGGCCAAGCCATCACTTCCCTCCTTTGAGGAGAGATGCTCCAAAGCAGACCTCTCTTGAGGCCAGGCTTCATGATGGGTAACTGTTTCACATTTACACTGTTACACTTTAAAAAAAAAAAAAAATTCCTCATACTGTAAAGTGTTCTTAACTGTACCTGGCAATAAATGGTTTCTGAAATGATGACAAACCAATATACTTTCACATTCCTGGATAGCTAAAAAAATCTGCTGTAAGGATGAGCTGAAACTTATCTGCATTCTGAATTTAGCTGTGCTCCACTGGAAAAATGGTTTATTATTAGGTAAGGGAAGTGAAGCACTGTGGTATCATGTTATCACGTTCATAACTTTGAAGGAATGTTAGTTTGGCAGGTGCTGCATGATCAATATCAAATACTGTGTTGGTACAGAGACATAATGGTTTGCCTGCCAGGAGACTGCAGGTTGTGCCCCATTCTTACATGAAAATGCAGTATTTCACACCTCTCAGGCCCGTACTAAGAAGCAAGTCCAACATACCCAGGCTCTAGCTTCACTTAATCTAACATTGGCAATAATGTCAATAATGAAGGTGGTTATCAACTGGGTAAGTCCGCCCAGGGTTTATCAGTCCAGCACATTCACATGAAAGGGGCATAGCTGGCAGCACCTGCCCAGTCACAAACGTGGACAAGTCTGCTGGCAGCAGAGCGGCCGATTTTACAAAGGAAAAGAAAACTGTGATATTATAAAGATAAGCCATTAACACAGAATACAAACAGCGGATCAGCAGAGAGTCTATAACAAGGGATGCGCCACGTGAATGTGTGTGTGCACTATCCGTGATTCAGTACAATAATTTAGCCTACATGAACCAAGTAAGAAAAGTGTGTAAAAAAGCTGACTGTGTGTGTTAACAGAGTACCACAGCTCTGGCATTAAGACACAGTCTGACAGATTACAGTTGTTATTCAAGTGAATTCATCTTCAGATGTGAGAGAAACAGTTTCAGTTTTTGCCTTCTTACCCTATCAGCTGGACCAACTGACCTTACAAGACCTTAATTGTCTATTTTATTTAGGCACACTGCTGAGCTTTCCCTTTTTGGCTAATGTCCTGAAGTTTTGTTGCAAGCTTTTTTCTTACAGTCCCTTATTTTTTAGTCAGAGGTCAACTTAAGTTAAAAAAGCCTCTTCTCTGCAAATGTTAGCACTAAAAACAGACCTTTGCGTCTGAATGCTGCACTGAAATCCAGAATATGCTATGTTAGAAGATGCTTCAACTGTCATATCAAAAATCAGAAGAGGGAAAAAATGGTTTGAAAATTTTGCTTCTGGTTCACATTTTTTGCACGCTTGACTCTAAAGCTGTTGCTAGGAGAATCAGATTGAGACCTCTTCTCACATGCACCACACAGCAGTTACAATCTCGCTACTAAGTAGGGAGGGAAGTCACAAGATATAGGAAACATGGGAAAATTGCATCCTCTGCTTAGGTGCAATCAGACATTGCATATTGTATAAAACAGCTGTTTAATGTCCAGTCCAGATGAATAGACTTTATTCTCACATGAAGTTCCAGTGGGAAAAGTTCAGGGCTGCGTGCATGCATGACAAAATATTGTGACTGATGTGGTTTGACAGCTGTACTTCACATATTTATAAATGCAATCATTATATTATAGAAAATCTTTCAGATTTCCTTTGCTAAGTTCTTAAAACACACTCTTTAAAAATTGCATGACTGGTACAAACTGTCACTCAAGATGTTTCTGTTTCCTCCAGCATCCCAGAGGGGACCAGTGCTCTGTTCATGAGTGGCCTCTGCCGATGGCCTGGCTGTGATGCAGTATCTGAAGATTTCTCTAGTTTCCTAAAGTAAGAACCATGCACTGCTTCACTGAGTGCTGCATTCACTGAACTACTTTTATTGTGTGACACAAGGTTATGTTAGTTAACTAAAACTGAACTAAAAACTAAAACTACATGAGAAAAATGATTTTAGTTAACTGAAATAAAAAGAAAAACTAGATGTTTTTGGGAAAAATCAAAACTAAAACAACATTGTGGACTTAGGAAACTAACTAGACTAAAATAAAAATATACAGGAAATGTCTTTAGTTCTAGTCTTTGTCAGCTAGATTAAATGTGCTCAGTCAGTCTGTCTGATGAGGCTTTGGTGCTTCTGTTTATTGAGACTCAGGATGTCTACATGATTGTGACTCATCTGCCTTCACAAATTGTGTTTGTATTGTCATTTCTGATCTAAACATCTTAAATCTTCCACTGACAAATACCATCCATATTATAATAATCAAGAAAATCTA
Organism: Etroplus canarensis; assembly: GCA_015106775.1. Classification (NCBI taxonomy): domain Eukaryota; kingdom Metazoa; phylum Chordata; class Actinopteri; order Cichliformes; family Cichlidae; genus Etroplus; species Etroplus canarensis. Next base: position 9,431 of record VUQH01081382.1, on the reverse strand, counting down.
AAACTAACACTGAAACTAATAAAAACTCAACTAAAACTAAACATTTTCAAACAATAAAAGCTAAACTGAAACAAGTAAACCCACTGTGGAAACTAACTGAAACTAAACTGAATTCAAAACAAAACTCAAAGCGAAATAAAATAAAAGCGTATTTAAAAAATCTATAATACCCATGGTATGACATGGCATGTTGGAAAATGGTTATTTTCAATCTTCAGAAGATATGACAAACTATTATTGCAAGATGGTAGTGAAGTCATCTACAACCCAAATTCCAGAAATGCTCAACAAAAGGTCTGGACTGCAGGCAGGCCAGTCCAGCACCCGGACTTGCTGAAATAAGCAAGACGTGGTCTGGAGGGGAGCATATGTTGCTCTAAAACCTGTATCTACATTTCTGTGTTGATGCAACCTTTCCAGATGTACAGGTTGCCAGTACCATAGACACTAATGTAGCTGATGCAGCTTTTGAACTGAGTGCTGATAACAAGCTGGATGGTCCCTATCCTTTTTGGTCCAGAAGACACAGCATACATGATGTCCAAATGCATTATTGTGAAATTGCTCCACAGTTTGTAGACACAGTTTGTATCAAATTGCTGAACCTCTGTCCATCTTTACTTCTGAGAGACTCCACCTCTCTAAGGTGCTCTTTTTACACCCAATCACATTACTGGCTTGTTGCCAGTTAATTTCATTAGTTGCCACATGTTCCTCCAGCTGTTTCTTGTTAGTACCACTTACTTTTCCAGCCTTTCGTTGCCCTGTTCAGCTTTTTGGAGACGTGTTGCTGCCATCAAATTCAAGGTGAACTAGTAATTATCATCAAACAGTAAAATGTCTCACTTTCAACATTTGATATGTTTTCTAGGCAAATACTGGTTTATAAGATTTGCAAGTCATTGCATTGTGTTTGTATTTAGAAACAAAACCACTATTGTTTATTCACAGATAAAAGCATTTTCAATATATCTGTTATTTGGTCTGAGAGTCACCACTGAGTAAGGTATTAAATCTGTGCATGGACGTTCGTAAAGACCATTTCAGCGCATTCTATTTTAATGGCAGACCATCTGCTTCCAATGTTGTTGTGAAGATTGACTTCACTGGATATTTGTTTTAAAAATGATCCAAAGGAAAGACATGGCGACTGCACAAAGCATCCTGACACTATACTACTTTCACCTTTGTTTTATTCATTTATTAAAGTTTTGTATTTTTCATAATCTATCTAATTTCAATTTTATATTTTTCCAGGCAGAGTGTAGTTTGAGTTATTCTAATTTTTAATGTTCAAAAATGTTAATTTCTCATTTAGTTTGTAAAAAAATTCTGCTTCTGTTTTAGTTAATAAAATAAATTGAGCCAAGATGCTGGTAATACGTTTTATATAATACACCTGACTCACAGTCATGTGGACATTTCAGCCTCCCTGTGATAGTAAATCTGGTGAAGACTAAAGCTAAAGACCTTTTCAATGTATTTGTGCATTATTTTAATTACATGTTGGTGCCATCAGTTTTTATATTTTCTAAAGTTTAGTTTTTTGCCCGTGAACAAGACAATGATTTTACACCTAATTTAATCACTTATTACTTTAATATAAGCAGGAAAAGGCCTAATAATTTTGCTCTTAAGCTTAAAGAAATACAACGTTTTAAATGATGGTACAGATAACAAAGCTTAACTGCACATTTTTCTAAATGTCCTACAGCTGAAGGGAGTAGAGTAAAAGTTGTGAGGACTCAAGGTCATGTGAGGCTGTGTTTAGGCAGGGCAGAGAGGGCCAACAACGACTTGGACCAGGTGTGAGTTCTGGTGCTGGTAGGGCCACAGCAGATTGATCAGGAGGAAGTCGGCACCAGAACGATCTCTGTAGAAAACCCCCCCCCAAATACTGGAACATCTTATTTCATGAATCCATTGCACGTTTAATTTCAAACAATGCTAGAACATTAAATCTGTCCTAATTTGTTTTCTAGGCATCTTCATTCTGAACATGGACATGGTGACAGAAGTATTGCTCAGTGGAGGGTCCAGCAGGATATTGTTCAGTATATGGAAAGTCAGGTAGGAATCAGAGAACCCTAGAAGCTGCAGATAAATGGCTGCTGCTCTTGTGTGAAAACATTAGAAAAAATAGATACAGTCCTTTCTCTTTCAGGCTCACCTGATCCAACCTTAGAGGCCTAACTATAAGCTTTATGAAAAAGGAAAGTTTGAAGCCTGATCTTAAATGTAGAGAGGGTGTCTGTCTCCTGAATACAAACTGGGAGCTGGTTCCACAGAAGAGGGGCCTGATAGCTGAAGGCTCTGCCTCCCATTATACTTTTCAACACTTTAGGAACCACAAGTAAACCTAACATGAGGTCTTTAAATTATGATGGTGTGTGATCATTCAGGACTTTGTATGTGCCAAAGCAGAGTACCCATATGGGGGGAAAATGACCTCACTTTTTAGTCCCTGTTACTACTCTCCTGCAGCTGAAGGTTTTTCTATGATGACCTGATAATAAGGCATTACCTTAGTGCAGTGATGCATGGGCTTTGTTTTTGGTTTTTATTTTTTCAGCTCATTCTGGAAAAACAGAAACTCATTGCAATGCAGCTTCATCTCTCTGAAGACAAATACTCTGATATGGTATGTTGATCCAGTTCACTCTGCTCATAGACTAACATCCTAATAATGCTTGCTTAGTGCAGCCTGAAGTGTTTTTTTCACTGAGAGAAAGTAAATGACCCTGTCTGTTCATGTCCACCTTCATCACTGTGCTGCACTGCCTCTCAGAAGGCAGCCTCTGAGTGGCAGTACAGCCTGCCCCTGTTCCTGCCCCAGCCTCAGGTCACCGCTGGAGACAGGGTGCAACAATGGGCCGCTAAACATCTGGAGGAGTTGGCCCAGCATGGCAACAGACCTACTGGTTCTGATCATCTTCTGCCAGGTGACGCCAAACTTCCACCATTAGGATTCACACACAGCTTGATTATTTCAGTATTTCATGCTTGTTACTTTTTAACTGTAATACATCAAGTACATTAGGTTGTTCGATTTAACAGTGGGAATGTGCATTTAAATGAACACATACCACTAAAACCTAAGGAGTGTCCTCACAGGAAGCAATTCACTCATCTTCTTCACTTTCTTACTGACAGTTGGTCACCTCCAGAGTATTTACTACCCTGTCATATGTCAGTCAAAGGTATCCTTTACTCTCATTGATAGATACTTGCCTGGAAGCTGTGAAAAGTTTAGCTCAGGGTCTGTCCACTTCATTCTGTCGACACTGATTTCGTCCATCGTCTCTTGACGTCTTCAAATCTTACTGACTTTCTGTGTTCTCTGCTCGCCACGTCACTGTGAATCGCTTCCTGTGTGGGTGCCCCTTGACAGCGAGATGTTCTGTGCAGTTCTATGACGTCCCACAGCTACAGCTCACACAAAATAATGGCTTTTAATTAATGCCATTCAGTATTTACTATTTTTGCGGGGCACTGAGAGTTTTGAAGTGTTTGCCATACTTTTATTTGATAAAATTATACTAAGTTCCACTGTTCTCCTGAAATTGCGCTTTCTTCTGTTATGTCTAAATTTATCCCCCATTTGCATGCTGTAGTACTGTACATACAGCTCAGTTCAGAAACACACAACGCAAATCTTACGTGATTGATGAGATAAACAATCGCTGTTCTTTTACAGATTTGGTTCCCAGTATTGACTGTTACAAATACAACAACATCAGGCCTCCTTACACCTATGCTTACTTGATAAGATGGGTGAGTTTGTCTGATCTTTCCTTTGTGACGTTTGTTTGATGTGAATCAGCCCCTTTGAATCGTTTTACAGAAAAACTACTGCTGAATCATACTGACTTATGTTTTCAGATGCATTATAAAATACTTTCCAAACATGTCTTATAAAAAGAGTATGAAATAGAATATCAGGTGACACACCAACACCTCAAAGTGAGCTTATCAGGGAAATGATAATAGTGAGACTGATGTTGATACAGGCTACCTCTTGTGAGTCAGAGCATCTAACATGTCTGATCTGTTCAGAAAGACCACACATCACTGCCTGAGGCTGGATCATCACCATAGTAATCAAGAAAATGCAGGAAAAATTTCCATGTGGTGGATCCATGGCGATCCACGGAGGGGTACCGGCAGGCCAACAATCAGTCAAGCTTGTTTCCAGTGAGAGTTGGACTGCGCTAGGGCTGTCCTTTGTCACAGATCCTGTTCATAATTTATATGGACAGGATTTCAAGGTGCAGCCAGAGAACGGAGGGTGTCATGCTCGGTGGCCTCAGGATCTTGTCTCTGCTGTTTGCAGATGATGTGGTCCTGAAGGCTTCATCGAGCAATAACCTACAGGCCTTGCTGGGACGGCTTGTTACTGAGTGAGCAGCAGCCGGGATGAGAATCAGTACCTCCAAGTCTAGGTCCATGGTACTCAGCTGGAAAAGGGGGGATTTCCCTCTCCATGTTGAGGACGAGGTCCTGCCCCCAGGGGAGGAGTTAAAGTAATCTGTGGTCTTATTCTTGAGTGAGGGGAGGATGGAGCAGGAGATTGACAGATGGATCAGAGCAGGATCTGCAGTGATGCGGACATTTGGTCATGGTGAAGAGGGTGCTGAGCTCTAAGGCAAAGTTTTCAGTTTGCCGGTCAATCTGCATGCCTACCCTCACCTATGGTCATTAAGTGTGGGTCATGACCGAAAAAATAAGATCGCAAAAATACAAGCGGCCGAAATGAGCCTCATCCGTAGGGTTGCTGGACTCAGAGACAGGTTGAAGAACGCTGTCATCTGGGAAAGGCTCAGAGTAGAGTCGCTGCAGTTGAGGTGGTTCATCTGATCTGATCAGGATGCCTTCTGGGCACTTCCCACTTGAGGTGTTTTGGGCACATTCCTATGGGAAGAGAGCCAGGGGTAGACCCACAACACGCTGGAGAGACTGTGTCTCCCAGCTCGCCTGGGAACGCCTTAACTGGAAAACCAGAGGGTTGGTGAGGGGGGCCGCTGGTTCAAGACCCACCTGGACCTGGAGGCCAATTTATGAGGTGCATGCACATGGAGGAGACTGAATGCCAGCGTGGTGATGGCCTACATACCTTTCAAGCACCACCAAGGTGCCACTGAGCAAGGTACCAAACCCCCACATTTGCTCTCCCTGGTGCCTGTCATGGGCAGCCTTCATTCAATGCCCACCTCTTCACTGCTTGTGTGCTAACAACATAAGAGTGTGTGTCTCTGAGATTTGTAATTTCCCTAAAAGGGATAAATAAAAGAAAGTATATCTTTTCTTATGGTGCATATTTAATCCGAATCATGTTATGTTTTTATAAACTAAATAGTAGTGATAATCCCAGTATCAGACCAGATCTCCTTATTGAAAAGTTTTTGTTTGCTGGGGTTCAGGTATGAGGACCTGCTGCAGTAGGTGTATAGAAATCTTACAGAATTCTGCTGTAGCTTGTATAGAAAAACACCAGGGTTAGAGTGGAATTTGGGTTTTGGCTGCAAACTGTTTCTGTTATGATTAATTTGCCAGTTTTTTCTGCCACTTTTCCATCTATGCTGTGTCTGCCTGCCTGTAGTCCATCCTGGAGTCTCCAGACAAACAGCGCACTCTGAATGAGATTTACAACTGGTTCACTACCATGTTCTTCTACTTCAGACACAACACTGCCACCTGGAAGGTTTGAACTGCTTGGATTATGCATTCACTGTGGTATCTCTGTATCTGTGTACACTAAATACAAATGCTTTTTTAATTAAATTAATTTGGTCATTTTGTACACAATATAAAAGCACCTCTCACAGTGTCTTTCTAATCTAACAGAGCACATTTTGCCTTGCTTCCAGTGACTATAGAATTTTTTTGTATGTGTATCCTCTACCCAGAATGCAGTGCGTCACAACCTCAGCCTTCACAAGTGTTTTGTGCGAGTGGAGGGAGGAAAAGGAGCTGTGTGGACAGTGGATGAAATTGAGTACCAGAGGAGGAAGGGACAGAAGTATCACAGGTACAAACACCCTAAAGAGAAAAACGTAAGCTGTGCTCTAATGTTCAGAGAAATGATGACAGTTTCTTTGGTAAAAATCCCCCAACTGTCCACATGTTTAAAGGGTAGAACTCCAGCAGAAATAAATAAAAAAAAATTTTTAAAATGTGAGGGAACCCCAAAATCATCACAAGGAGACAGGACTGGACACATCACACTGGGGCAGCTGTGGCTCAAAGAGTGGGTCGTCTTCCAGTCGTGAGGTTGGTGGTTTGATCCTCACCTCTTCCAGTCTGCATGCCAAAGTGTCTTTGGACAAGATGCTGAACCCAAAATGGCTCCCTATACATCCATCGGTAGTTTGCTTAAAGGTACAGAATAAGGTACTGTATGAATGTGTGAAAGGCGCTTATAGTAAGAACACTTTGAATGCTCAGAAGAAAAGCACCGGTCTATTTACATCAGGGGAGATTCATGGACACTGAGACTAAGCAGACAGACAGACAAACTGAGGTAACTGGACATGTGTGGAACAAGACAGAGCTGAACATAAGTAACACAGGTGAAAATAATCAGGGAATCATGGGAAGACACAGATGTAAAAATAGCACAGGAAAAAACCAAAAAACACACTGACACAGAAACAAGTGGATTCACATTAAACATGACGACAGAGACAAGGGGACACTAAAGGATAAATGCAGAAAGATGAGACAGAAGACAGAACTGAGGTCTATACTATGAAACAGGACTGGGGCTTATCAAGGTAACTTCAGGTTTTGCCTGGGTTTTCAGCTAGGTGGTTCACTTCTCACCTGGTACATCACCATGGTAACTAATGCTGCAGACCTAACCTGCTCCAGTTATGTTTGAGATCAGCGATAACCGGAGTGACATCCTCACCTTCTGACCAATCAGATCTCTGGGAGAAAGCACCACTGTTCCTGGAAGATCCCTCAGACCTTAGAAGAGTGTGAGGTTTTTTCATAGTATCTGAAGTCTTTGTATTTCCCTGATGAGAATCAGTAATAAATATTGATTTTCAGTCGAAATTTTATTCCTTGATCTTTTGTCCTGTTGGCTGCAAATAATTTGACACTGTTAATATACTAGAAGCATCAGGCCCTCAAACAGAGCAACTATTTTTACTTGCAAATATCTAATTTGCTTTTAGTTTATATACTGCTTTTATAATTATTCTTTACTCTCACAGCATTGAACAGCACTAATGTCTTACACACATCTTAATGTTCATATATTGGAATGACAGTTATGACTCATCAGATTTTCCTGTGTTTTAATAATAGAACTGTGAGGCTGATAAGTATGTTAACAGTCAGTATTTTTGCTAGCTTTCCTTCCTGGTTCACATATGTTAGATTTTATTAATATAAGAGGTCGTTGCTCGTCTTACTCAACTAAGTGCTTAAAGCGCACACACATCCATACAGAGCTTTTAAAACTTTTCCTCTCAGACACGCTCACACACTGCTGATTTGTGTTGCTTTTAGTCTATATTGTGTTTAATCTCTTCATATTTTTCCATATCATAGTTTTATCTTCCTTTGTAAAATCAGCTGCACTGCAGTAGCTCCATCCATGTTTGTGATCGGCCAGATGCTGCCAAGATGCTTTAGCTGGATTCATAAATCCTGAGTTCACTTATCCATATGACTTATCCAGTTCATAAGCACCTGAGCTCATAAACACATGAGCAATAACTGTTGAAAAAGGAAAAAAAAAGCAGGGATTAAAGGTAAAAGAAAACCAAGAATTTAAAACTAGACACTAACAAACATACTTTAATCAATCCCCCCAAAGTCCATGAAAACTAAACAGGAACCAGAACTCACATAATGTCATAAGACTGAGGCTCAACATTGCTAGAATAATGAGACATGAAGACAGGAATCCAAAATCAACCTACAAAACAATAGAATCAAAATGTCAACTATAAGAAGAGAGAAATCCAAAAAGAAGCCTGAATTCAAAGGTATAAACTAAGGATTCCAAACTCAAAAGAAACCCAAAACCCGGGGACCATGATACCAACAGACAGAGCAGATATGGGGGGAGAGAAAGACATTCAAAATGCATTTTCAAGACAGCAAAGAAAGGGGGCTCACAGAAAAGGAAATGAAGAGAAATAAAGCCACTGGCAGCTGTTATTTCTCACTAACTGTGTTTGATTGTAGGGACTGCCCTGTGAAGTGGCTCACAGCCTACTCCCATTATTCTCCTGGGAACCCCTGAACACCACCAGACAGCAGCACAGAGCCGCTCACATCCACATTTTCTGATGCAGACCTGCAGGAAAAACACCTTGAGGACAAAGAATGAAGAATCTTCTGAATTGTTTGTATGTTGTATTCAGGTCAAAAGACTTGTTAAGTGTGATTGAATATTTTGTTACATTAAGATATTTTGTGCCCTTACCTGACAGCTGTTTTTGTACTTACTCATTCTGAAAGCAATAAAAATAAATGAATCCGACATCTGTGGGTGTTTTGATCATTGTTATCATCCTTCTGATTTTACACATTCATGAATTCAGAGTTTCCTTCAGTAAGTAGGTAAGGGGTCAGACAGGTCTTGTAAAGGTTGTTCACATCCTCCCGTAGAGGTATCTGTCTCAGTGCTAAACAGAGATGTTTTCTGTTCTTCCTACACTGTACACTGTACTACATCTGTTCTAGGCTGTCCCACAAACAATGTGAAAATGGGTACTTTACCTCCCAGTCTCTCATTTGTTTCCTATCCCATACAGCAATTTAGTACCATACAGTGTTGTATACAAGACTTGGGGATTCTGAAGCACAACACGTCCAGCATCAGTAATGTGTCTTGTAAATAGTGCTTAGTGAAAATAAAAAATGAATAAATAAATCATAAATTCAGTTTAATTTCCATAGCACCAATTCACAGCATTAGCAGGTAGCATTTGGTGAAAGTGGGGACAAAAGTAAAGAAGAATAGAACACTTTCTTTCATGTTCCCTCATTTATTCTTTTAAATAATGGCAGTGGAGCATGCTGTCCAGCTCCTGGATCCCAAATCTCCCATTGGTGGGTGACAGTGGTGAGATTAAACATTGTATTTGTCAATGGCCAATTAGAACCACCAGTTAAGAAAATGAACATATCTTTGGACTATGGAAAAAACCAGAACACCCAAAGGAAACCCACCCAAGTACAAGGAAAAGATTCAAACTCCATATAGAAAGGCCTCCAGCAAAGGTTCCAAGCAGGAACCTTCTTGCTGTGAGGCACCAATGATAACCACTACACCTCCATGTCACCAAGGTGAAGAGAGTGTCAGACAGAATGATGACTTTGAAGCTGGAAACTGAAGGTGTGATGCTGAATGTTGTTAGCGCATATGCCCCACAAGTTGGATGCCAGTTAAAAGAGAGAGGAGTTCTGGA